>JAHWFO010045454.1:6637-58845 GCA_023313115.1 Rhysida immarginata | reverse complement strand
AGATCGTGTCTCACTGATGGTCGCCCATCCAGTGACTAGCCGTGCCTGATGTTGCTTATCTTCTCTGAATGGTTAATTAAACTTAATTAAACTGGAAATGTACAGTTTTGGCGGATTCTGTACATTTCCAGGCCAGTAACTTAAATGAGAATAGTTTATATTGTATCTATAAAATATACAACGACTAATATAAAATAAATTTGTTTCATATAAACCGACGTCTCATGAAAGTTTAACTCTCCAAGTTTTATTTGGCAACACTGAAAAGTTCGCATTTTCGAAATGTTCATTAGAGGAACTGTTATGCAAAATGTCAACTTCACAAAGCCATTTGAATGTTAAACATGCAAATCAGGAAGTTACCAAAAATTACCATAACAACATTCATTTTCATGAGGAAAAGCAAATAAAAGGCGTGTCTCTATATTTTAAATAACATTCTTCTACAACGAAAATTAAATACTAAAGATCTAGGAGTCATATTCAACTCTAAACTAGGATTCAGGTTGAACTTCGTCGAGTATCATGGTACCTAAATAAAGGAAATATGGTCAAAAATGATACGGTAGTGTAAGTTTATTGCACCTTACGCGTTTCGGCATTACGCCATCATCGGCCAGGTATTTATACAGGATGTGTGGGATACAGAAACAAATAGGATACATGGATATAGTTTTCGAATATCAATTTGATGGATGTACATAGATAGGAAGATTGTAGGATTGCGCGGACATAGTAGAGGGCTATGTGGGTAACATCCGGTTTTTGTTTCTTGTTCGTGCATCGGCATCGATGAGTATTTAGATCAGGTCCTCCCTTTCAAAAAACGTCTGGTTGTTGAGTAGTGTTGATGGTTGCGTTTGTCGTCTTTTCGTGATTTCCATCTCTTCACGAAGCAGAATCTTGGCCTTGTTGTTGTTTGTCCAAATGACGGACATGCTAAATATCGTTGTCAGTGTTATTCTTCTTAGGATTGAGGAGTAGTTGGTATAGCCTCCGATGATGGCGTAATGCCGAAATGCGTAAGGCGCAATAAACTTACACTACCGTATCATTTTTGACCATGTTTCATGTTTCATGTGTTGTCAAATGAAACTAGCTAACCTTACATGTTATTTCGGTTTTTGTGAAATAAATTCATTACTGCAGTCGTTGGTATGTTTGAATTGCCCGTTATTAGGAGCTTTAGCAAAAAGCTACTTATAAGCGCACCATTGCTCAAGTGCTCTTAATCAATATTATTAAGTAGCGGAAGAATGGAGCTAATTATTGGTTTCATTATGTCCGTCCGTCCCCTTCATAATTTCTACATTTTTTGAGGTAGAAGGTTGAAATTCGAAATGTAGCTTACTATGGGCATGTCCACCTTCACTAGTTAGTTTGGTTTTGATTGGTGCACTGGAGTCGGAATTAAGAGGGTGGGATTCAGAGATGACAACGATGTATGTGCTTTTTAGGTTACGTAAAGGAATAAAATTCAGAATCCAGATTTCTCTAGGCAAGATCTACATTACTATGAAGTTTAGACCCAATTGTTCCAGTGGGATCGGAGTTGCGGAGGTGGTAGTTTCTTGGTCTTTAGAACTATCGCAACATATGGCATGTGATATGTCATTCGATCGGAAATGATGAGAAAGGAAAGAAGATACGAGCTATTTTTACATTTTCTGCAGATTACATTCGAGAAAATCAATTTTTTAATTAAAAAATTTTGGGGAAATGTAAAAAGTACAGATAAAGGGGTTTCACCGCAGGATCTGCTACTTGCCTTACCCTACTGGGGGAAGGGGGTTAATTTTTTGTTAATAAATGTATAAATGTATTTCTGCTTCACTGCTAAAGCTCCTCCTTGGAATGTTTACAAGATTTGATTATTCCCTGTATTGTATTACAATTAGATTATACAAAGCAAGGATAAAGAGGATTAAAAAAATAACAATTTCTTGTATACAAGGTGCAATAAGAATAGGGAGAAGGCTTAATCATAATCGGTTTCTATGCATAAAAATAAGGAAAAAAATATTCTATAAAAATAAGTCCTAAAGGGATTTGTTACTGAAGTATGTATATTCAGTACTGCCTCACAAGCTCAAGATATCTAATTTGCTGGAAGGCAACTTTCTCTGTGTACATTTTAATATCATAAATAGGAGTGGAATAAAATAATATATTTTAGATATCTCGATACAAACAAATTCACATGGTTGAGGTCGGGTGATCTAACAGGACATGCTGTAGGTCCTCTACAACCAATCTATCATGTAGCTATAATTTTTCAGGGATTAATTTAGGACATAATTTTATAGACACTTTTCCTCATTTTTTAGTTGTAGATACCGACAATTTTTATTTCAATCTGCGCAATATAACAGCATTATTCTCTGAATCACCAAATGATTGGCAAACTCTTTTTTCCCTCAGAGGACGATTCTATTGAATAATGCTTGGTGATTCAGAGAATAATGCTGTTATATTGCGCAGATTGAAACAAAAATTGTCGGTATCTACAACTAAAAAATGAGGAAAAGTGTCTATAAAATTATGTCCTAAATTAATCCCTGAAAAATTATAGCTAGAGTACTCACACTGTAAGGTGAAATGGAAGAATTCACTTTAACGCGCTCAATTGGTAGGGACTTCATAGAGATAGTATACTTTATACCCTCGTGGGCGATCTGTGAGCTGCTTTTTTCCACTCAAGCCTGCTCGCAATTGCTCGTTGCAGCCTATTGTTGAAGTGTCAGGATTTAAGAAAATTCGAGCATTTAAAAAAAATAAATTTCTCTACCTATCCCTACCTATTGAGCGCGATAAAGTGAGCTCTTCCATTTCACCTTACAGTGCGAGAACTCTACATGATAGATTGAATCGTCCTCTGCTGCACATTTTCCATAAGACTCAGTAGTCTTTTCAAAGCAATCAATATTTGGCATTAAAATAAAATAACACTGTAAATTTCATTCATAATGAGCAAATATATACTTTGAAGTGGTCCTCCAATACCATGGCTAATGATAATAATACAATATTTACAAAGGCTCTGAGTTGCTCTGGAGATTAGTGTATGACGCTATAGAGGTAATTACGTAGCTTTGTCATTAGTCCAATCAGCTATATAAGTGTAATCTAATTGTAATTACTATAAAATATGAGATTTTGAATAACATTATCGATAACCCAAACTACCCTTTAAAAAATTCTTTAAAGAAAAGTAGAGAAGAAGGGAAAGGAAGTTCCCGCCTTTCTACCGTGCTTTGGATTCGCAGAGATTACACGAGACAGAGATCCGGTTGTCGGCTATGATTTCGCAGCGTTGACAAAAATTGAAGTCGAGAAAAGGAAAATGGGAAGTTGGGTTTAGAGAAGAGGAAAAAATAGAAAATCGGGGGTGGTTTTAAGTCGGGGAGAGGGGGGGGGTCGCTTTTCTTTAAGCTTCGCTGTAAATGAATACGTCGGGACTGCTTTAACTTAAATTTTGTGTCTTTTCTCTCATTCCGTATTGTAGCGCCTATCAAAAATGCAAATGCCGAGGGACTGGAGACGAAGAGTTTAACAAAAAAAAGTTGAACGTAAGACTTCCTAATTAACTCGCTGTGTCTTCTAATTTAATACTCTTCTTTCAAACCATTACGTTAAAATGAGTTCCTTTAAAAATACATGAAAAGCAGAGCGACTCACGAAACTCAATCGGATTGGATGGAAGCAGCGATGGGATAAGTTTAATTACTGTGACTATTGATTTCATTAATGTATATCGATTTATTAGTTCTAATCAACCTCAGAAAACGTTGACGCGCTCTCCTGTCAAATCATATAACAATCCTAATATTCTATTTATAATATCAAATATCACTGTTAAGCAATGCTATATTTATCGAACGAGCTATACCTGTGTCTGTTCGTCTACTGTCTTCTATAAAAATAGCTTAACATAACTGTGTTCATAAACATATATTTGATGTCAACCGTAGTATATAATAGAATATTTAAAAAGAACTATGAAAGGATTTTTTTTTGGTTATTTGTCCAATCTACGCAGACTAATAAAGTCTCGAACTTCGCAATGAATGTCATCATCATACATTATTGGTTTGCAGCTTTGGCATGAGTCAATTTACAAGGATGTGCAGATAGGTACCTATCCAAGTTTTTCTGCAAAGAAATTTGACTATAAATTTGAATGGCGATCAATTCGAAACCGATGTAAAGATCTTATATGAACACCATGTCAAGCCATCTTGTACCACTACTCTTGATTTCTGCGTCCCAATCAAAGCGCAGTCATTGGGCTGTCTTTAAGCTCTTTTTCATTGGGCCAAAGAGATGAAAATCACATGGGGAGAGATCGGGACTGTAAGATAGATGTTGTAAGACCTCCTGCTTAAAGCGTGCCAGGGTATCCTTGGATTTCTTCGGTTATGCTTTGTCGTGGAACAGGATGATCCCGCGGGACAGAAGCCTGGCCGTTTGTTATTGATCCGCCGTCGCAGGGTGTTAGAGTCCGCCCTGTAGTTGTCGGAATTACTGGGAGCGAACCCGTTCAGAATTGGACCTCAGCATTCGAAGAAGACGGTCAGCAGATTTTGCCTCCACGTTGCTGCGTGGAACTTCTTTCTTCTGTGCTCCCATTGCATAAACGACGTCGCTTTAAAGCACTCACTGCAAATTCCATTGTTCTTGTCTGGACACGTTGGCCCAAGCCGACAACAAAGGCGTTGCTATTCCAGGGTGCAAACCTAACCAGTTGAGAATGCGCAAGCTTGCATAACCAAAATAACGATCTTAAAGAGTACCTGAAAATTTTATTTCAATTTATTATTTTATTTAAGATACGAGGAGGGTTCAAATTTAACACACACCAATTATTTTTCAAAGATCTCTCTTTGGTTCTCTACACATTTTTTCCAGCGTTCTGGGAGCATCTGGGTAGCGGTTCTGTAGAAATCTTCAGGCTGATTCCACTCTAAGGAATCATCTAAAGAATGGAACAGAGTGCGCATAAATAATTAAAGATTTTCAAATATGCAAATATTAATCCCCGCATTCGTTTGCCTGGAAGATTCCTCTAGAATCGGGAGCATACGAAGTAGCTACTGGCACCGCATCCACAGCAAGCGGCGACCACGAGTGGTTTGTCTACGGGGACCCCCGTCCTACTCAAAAATAAAAAGACGGAATCAAATTAAACATGAGCCGCAACCATACATGAGCAAAGAACGATAAAAGCTTAAAAGAGTTACTTATGCTAAAAGAATAATTATAGCAAGCTAGCCAAGTGTGGGTAACCTGTAGGGGCTTGTGTTGAAGGCTCCACACTTGCAGGGCGAATGGGCATAGAACGTAACGACGATGAATCCGACCGTAGAGGAAGTTGAGTTCCTTTATAGGCACTGTTCACAATAAGCCTAAGTCGATTCTGTTTCAAGCCTTTCGGCACTGCGTAGGCATCACTTCTAGGTGAGTAGGGGCTACGTATGCAGGTCTCTTCTAAAAATAAAGAAGAACTAGCACTACATTCAAAGAGTACTCTTGCCTGGTGTCATAAACCTTTGTGGCTTGTCGAGTCACTGTTGCGGAATAAGGCGGAATTGACGTCTTCAAAAGTTCCTTTGAATTATCGCTACTACGGAGCTGATGACCGGAGAAAGCTTTCCTCACTGCTGCCGAACTGTGAATAAACCTCTGGGAATATCGTTTATCAAATTGCATGCAATTAGAACAATGCATTAATACGGAATCGCAGACGGGACTTGCCTTCAGCGAATGCATTGATTCAGCAGAAATTCCTTTTTTACACTGTCGAAATTTCCTTGGATTCCCATCACTTGTAGGCAGACAAGCATTCACGGCATCATCGGAAAACTTCTTTTCCAAACTCCATTTGCCTTGCGACTCTTTTATATCGTTCTTTAATTATCTTATTGCTCATGCATTTATCATTCGCCAATAAGAACGCGCCAACACCTGAGCCGAGAACCTGGGGCGAGTTTTTGGACATGAGATCGCGATTTAGTAAGCATCGCTCATACGTCAGAATTGCGTAATATCAAAGCCTTCCAATGGTAATTGCTCTGATATTATGCAATTTTGACGTATGAGCGATGCTTACTAAACTGCAATCTAAAATCCAAAAACTCGACCCTGGATCGGTTCATTCCTATTCGCAGGTGCCTGGCTAACGACGCGCTTGAGCTCTCGCTTGCTTTGGAAAGCTGCCAACGCGTTTGCTCGCGAGCAGACGTCAGAGCCCTTCTCACTTTCGTTCTTTGCTCTCCTGCTCGCCGTCAAAAGATCGTTAGAGCTTCTTTCGCTTTCGAACTTGTCCGGCCTATTTGCTTGCGAACCATCGACAGCGCTGCTTTTATTCTTATTTTTTTTGCAACTTATTCTCCCGTGTAACATCACCTGTGCAATTAATTTTTAATGCTTTATCCCGGTGATGTGACAGACAGCCTTTTTCACTTCCTCACTGGAGCCGAACCTCTGCCCTCCCAAGAATCCCTTCAATGGTCCAGAAAGGTGAGGAAAGATCCGGGTTGCATGGAGGATGTAGTATGATGTCCCATTTGAGTTCCATCAATGTGTCTATAGTCAGTTTGGCAATGTGTGAAGCATCTGAAAACAAGCATCACTGGTAAGGAGTCCTGGTCGCTTTTTCCTTAGTGCCGCCTTAAGGGACGTCCTCAAAATGTCACAGTAGAACGGTGTATTTATGGTTCGACGTTCTTCAGAAAATCGACACGAAATACAGTCGCCATCACTTTCGTTGCCGACGGTGTCATCTTGAATTTCTTGGGTCGTGGTGAGTCAGTGTCGCCACTCCATGCTCGCACGCTTGCTTTCAAGAGTATGGTGATGAATCCATATCTCGTCGATGGTCACAACATGCCTAGAAAGCTGTCACCTTTCCTGTCATATCGCTGCAGCAGCATAGAAAAGATTTCCACCCGGGAAGTTTGTGATCCTCGGAGAGTTGCTTAGGAATCCATCTGGCACAGATCTTGTTGAATCCCCTCTTGTCCTTTATCAGCTCATATGTTCGTACGATGATGCCATCATTGACAGCAGTTGCTGGCCTTGCCTTATGAGGTTCATTGCCGGTGGATTCTCGCCCTCCTTCAAACTTTTGTTTGGATGATCAAGACAAACATGACTCAGTGTCCAGATCAAATTAGAACGCCCATCGTAGATTGTGTATAGAATTTGTGAGACATATCTGCTATTCAATAAAATGGGCATGATTACACCCATATTGATAGTCCATATTTTGTTCTTTTATAATAATTATCTAAGCAGCGTTTTGAGTTTGCCTTAGTTATCCTTTCGACCGGACCAATGAATTTAGGATCTGACTTGTGACAAGCTAGATTCAAGTAGACTCTCAGGGAGGTTGTTGAGAATCATATCACTCTCCTGAGCATTCTTGTATTCAGCGAGTATTTCTTTGTACGTTCGCCATTTGTTATTCTTTTAGCTTTTCTGAAAAGTTTTCTAACTGCGTCTCTGGTGAGCAAGGTCATTGTTTTACTATACCCATTGGTGCTTACTTTTTCTTCTCAGCAGTGGACAAATGATAATTACCTGTTACACTCTGTTTGTGCACAGTGCTAAGTCATAAGTATTATATATTCTGCTGAGAAAGTTTAAGAAGAGAGTTCTTGAAATCCTCTCTTGTATCCAGTTAATCCTTTTTGGATCTCTGAACGTTCTTTCGCAGACTTCATTAGTTTCTATTTCGAAGTGTATACGTTGATAGATCAGCCACTGATGGTTTGTCATCAACACTCCAGTTAGTTGTTGATCCATTTACCCGGGTTAATAGTGCTGGAACTTTCTAAAGTGATGCAACAAGAGCTCCACATGGTGTTCATTGATTTAGAAAAGGCAAGCTTGAGTGCCAGCATGCCGGGATAAGGCTGAATACTCCTGAAACTCTCCTTTGAAGACACAATAACTGAAGTGTCACAGCTCGGGACAGGTCGCTTGAAACCTTGGGTTCGGGAATAAGTAAACGTTCACTTATTGGTTATTCGGTATGTCCTAAGTCATTCCTACTTAGGATATTCGGCTATCTGCCAACTGCTGACGTGGCTATGCATTAAGACTTTTTCTTACGAAAATCTTTTGGATAGGCTCAGTCCAAAATGTAACAGAAAAAACAATTTCCATGTTTACTTAAGCATGTGTTAAACAATCACCTGAGTGACTCCAATTTCTAAATAATGAACACGCAATTAGAGTAATTCAAAAAAGAACTCTAATTTTCGAAGAACTTGAAACTCCCTAAAGTAATTCCCCAAATTGCCTGGAATAAGCTTTAAAGACGGATGCCATTTTAAATTATATGTCTTTTTAAGTAAAAAAAAATGTCATTCAACATTCAATTAATTAAATTAAACCTAAACGACCACCCATCTTCCTCAATTCCAATCCGCTTTTAAATATAAATGGATATTTAATATGACGGCACTGTTGCCTAGCAATCGTCTCTCATTAATGGACGAATGAAAAGAAAATATTTCTACATTTATACTAATTAAAATAAAATGAGAAATTTATCCTTCAATTAAAACTCACGAACAACACTAATTAAAATAAGAGGTCTTCATTCACCAGACCCAACTGGATAAAGAAAATTAAAATATATGCTATGCATACACATACCTTAATATCATATTCCTTAATTCTCAATATGAAAATCAGTAGAAATATACGCATATGATTTCACCGATTCCTATTCTTAAGCTTTTATAATTATAATAATTGTCATAATATAAATAAACACAAAATTCTAGTTTCTATTCTCTACGTACCGTATTCGCATCGCAATTGAAATTCCGAAGTGAAGAGCGACGTTCGTTCCAAAGGATCTAATATCGCTAATGAGTAACTTAACGACAAAAGTGGCAGATCTTGCTGTCAGACTGGGGTGCAGATTCAAACCATTGTGAATAATTCAGTAGACAGAGTTCGTACTTCGGATGACATCCACGAGCATTAAGATGAAAATCGAATGGAATAAACGCGACGTCAATCCAGGAATAAATCTCAAGCTTCTCTAAAATCAAATCGTATAGATAAATACGAGGGCCATCTTTTTGATTTGAGGCTTCATGAAATATTACATTAAAGTTTAGACGATGTAATTGCAAGGTCGCACCTTTATAAGTCGCACGAAGAATATATACTTTGTTTTATTTCGTGCTGTTTTTCCAGATGTTTCAACTTCTGTCAACCATTTTCAAAACAAATGGAAGAACTGCATGAATTGGCAGATATGCATAAACCTTCAAACTAGAACTGATTTTCAAATCATCTAAAAAACACGTACATGAAACCACACTTTTAATATTTAATGCTTGAATTTAAAGGGCAACTGACACCAAAATTGAAGTATCAAGAAGTTATAATTTTACATTGGCAAATTGTTAAGTAGACTCCAATATTCAAAATCTGTATTTGGTTTTATAAAATTTTTTATTTTTTTATTAAAATTACAAGGACTCCATTGTTAAAGCGATCTGTGTGTATTAATGAGCTTAACGGCACTTCTTTCTTCCACTACTCAGCAATAACATAGCCTACAATGATAACGAATTGAGTCCACCTCACATGAAATCAATGGAAGCAGACAGCAGCTTCTCAAGTTGACAATTGAATGCTTCTCAAGTTTTTAAAAATACATTATTACAATTAGCTAATTGCCTTCCAGTAAAAATGCGTATAATAATTAATAACCATTTCATTAATTTATTGTTTCGGTAATCAAACATGGGGCTGGCTTCGTGTGCAACGTGAGTAATACATTGCGTTGGTGAGGGGTATGTATCGCAGTGCTTTATAATTATTTTAAATAAAAATAGTATTCATGGATGCTTACCTCATCTTATTAATTATTTCGAGACGAATAATTGTACAACAAAATTAAGGTTTTATGCTTAATAACAGTGCTCTAACTGCAATTCTTTGGCGACCGCCGCTAACAATTTTGCTTCCCCTCTTACCGCCATGTTTGTTGAACTCTGCACTTCCAGAGAGCTCTGCTGCCGCGCAACGCTATCGCTTCCATAGTGTGCTTGCGCGCAAAAAAAAGTGCACAGATAGGAAATGTGAAATCGGATTTATGGAAAGAATTATAATAATTTTGATACACCTTCAACAATCCCACCTTCATTGTTTCCAACAAACGAAAAACACTGATTGTTAACATCCAAGATGGAGACAATGAAAGTTGGATTGTTGCTAGCATCCCGATGGTTAGGTGACTTTCCCGCTTTCAGACCTTTTATCTCGTTGGCCTCGTCGACAGAGTGACGTAATTTCTCGACCAATCAACAAGCAGATTATGATCAGCAGATTATATTGCTGACAGAACAATAGTTGAAATAGTCTTCTTCCGATATTTAGTTGATTTAGAACTAAATATTTAGTTGACGCTACATAAAAAAAAACTACATATTAATAGTGAATTGTAATGGTTAGTGTTTTAAAAAGTATTTGAAATACAAAATACAAAATATGTGGCTACAAATGTATTTTAAAATATTTCAAATACTTCCAGTCAAATGTATTTCAAATACAAAATACTAAATACGTATTTACAAATACAAAAAAATACTTTTAATTTATTTACGATTTTTTACAATTTTTCTTCAATAACAGCAACTTTTCAAATCTGGCATCACTCAGACGATTTCTCGATGGGGTCGAAATCTTCCCACCCACTCTGAACAGTCGTTCAACAGGGGCGGAAGAAGGCAGAGGCGTATTAAATTTCTTTTCCCGATTGATCACGTTAATTGAACCCATAACTAATCGTTAACGAATCGTTAAACTTAACTACAATGAATTAAAACGTTACCCATTTTAAAACCAATCTTGAAGAAAGAATTAGCAAAGAAACTACATGTGGCACAGCACGACCTCCTTCGCACGGCAAAGCACAACCGCAAGCAGTATTCAAGCAATGAACGAATTAACCAACTGCAATGAAATCAACAGAGGGTGTTTTGGTTGGGAATCGAAATCCCATGATCCCCCATTTGGAGTGGGAGTTTTTCTGATTGGCAGTACTGCTGATTTGGAAAAACGACTGGTCCAACAACAATTTGAGGGGAGGAATAGTGAATTAAAATTGAAAAAAGTATTTGAAATACAAGATACTTTGAAAGTGTATTTGGAAATACTGTACCAAATATTGTAAAAAAAATGTATTTGAAATACAAACTACTAAATACAATCAAATACCCTCAAATACTTTCAAATACTAAGTATTTCAAATACATCACAACCCTAGTAATGGTGACAATTTGATAATGTAGTCAGATAAAAGTTTATTCATGATGCATCAAATTGTATTTTTGTTTAAAAAAACAAGCACTCATCGACTCCCTTATTGTTGCTACATCCAAAGCATTTCTCTCCGTGAGGTTACAACCAACACCTCCTAGAAAGAAAGCCAAACAACTGAAACGTCATACATTGTTACATCAACATAAGTCGACCAAATTTAAGGCTTCTCATTGGTAGAAATACGGTTAACAATGGTCGAAATATGATGATGTAACAATGTATGACGTTTCAGTTGTTTGTATAGCACTATATTATACTGAGCAGACTCGACCGCCATTACGGAGCCCACTTGTAATAGTAATGCATGCTATAAGAGCGAGGATTTTAATCTTACTGATTAAACTCTTTGCGAAAATGGCTAAAATTGGAAGAAATGGAAAGAGCAGTGTCAGATTAATATATGCATGTCCGATGGAAGGCTATTATTACCAACATTTCGAAGAAATTTTAATATTTATATGTCAAAAGAGCATAATGTTGCCTCATCTCGTCAAGAGAGGGCGATATAGATGAAGCTAGAAACATCTCGTATCTAGCGATTCGCGTTCTGTATTCCCCTTGCGACTCGCAAGGAGATTACACAGTATTATACATGGTTCTAGCTTCATCTATATCGCCCTCTCTTGACGAGATGAGGCAACATTATGCTCTTTTGACATATAAATATTAAAATTTCTTCGAAATGTTGGTAATAATAGCCTTCCATCGGACATGCATATACTAATCTGACACTGCTCTTTCCATTTCTTCTAATTTTAGCCGTTTTCGCAAAGAGTTTAATCAGTAAGATAAAAATCCTCGCTCTTATAGCATGCATTACTGTTACATGTGGACTCCGTAATGGCGGTCGAGTCTGCTAGTATATATATAGTTGCTCTAGTTGTTTGGCTTTCTTTCTAGGAGGTGTTGTTACAACACCACCTCTACTCAAAGCCTGAGCGCGAAAACGTCATACATTGTTACATCGCCTTCGGTAGGGTATTGTTAATCATATTTCTACCAATAGTAAGCCCGAAATTGTCCCTACCGTAGCAACACCACCTAGACAGAAGGTCAGCGCACAAAAACGTCATACGTTGTTACATCACACGAAAGCGGCTATTGTTAATCGTATTTCTACCAATAATAAGCCCTAAATTTGGCCGTTTGATGATGTAACAATGTATACACTTTCTGTGCGCAGGCCTTCTGTCTAGGTGGTGTTGACCGTAGGCGATGTAACGATGTATGATTTTTCCGTGAGCAGGCTTTCTCTTTAGGTGGTATTAGTGGTTATCGGTTTTTCCAAAAGAAACAAAAAAGAAAAAAGTCACCTGGATAAAATATCCTTTGAAAGTTCGAAATAAAATTAATGCTTTAATATTTGTTATATTAAGTAAACAACATTTATTCAACTAATTAATTCAGCTTTATTGCAATGACAACCAATCAATTTTCTGCTACCTATCAAAGACTACGTTACAATTGCCTTGAAGTGGAAAAACATGAAGAATCATCTATCTCGATATTATTGATGGATAAAGGATATTATTCCTTAATAATGTAAAATATTAGAGAAGAAGAGACTATCATTCTCTTACTTAAACACAAACGTTATTTATTTTCTTTGTGCACCTGAATTAAAATAAACTTGTTTTGACATCACTCATTTCTACAAGCTTGATCCTCTTTAAATAAGCTTGGAAGCAATTTCTTAACAGAGCAATCTTTAGAGCAATGTTTTATAAAGCAAATTCTTTACAACACCCTTTTCAAGTCGATCCATTAACAATGAGCAGTTTTGTGCGCCATAAAAACAAAAGGCTAACCTTACATATATAGTGAGGCCTTGCATAATCTAAACATCCACTATAATAACAATCTAAACAATTAGTTACATTTAATATCAGTCTACACTATATTTTATCATATTCTTAATAAACTTTATTTTTTATATATTCTTTGTTTATTCTTTATATAAAAAGTAGCACAAAAAATTGAGTGAACACTTTAAAACAAAAAATGCGAATTTTTACAAAACTGCAATTCAAAAGTACCAGCAACTTGGGCAACAACATTTCTGCCAGCATCCAAATTTGGATTACTTTTTTTTTATAAAATGCGCGTCTACATCGCATGTACTTCCTCTATCGAGGCGATCCTTCATCCGCCGAAGGACAGGTATGTTGTTGTGCGCTGTCAGATATTCCTTGACGAGGTGTTAGCTGGCTATTATTATGATGGAAAATTCAGATTGATATTGTCACAAATAAGGCCACTTTTGCCAATTACTCAAGAAGACGAAGAATAATGGTAACATATTGATGCTTAGTGATAGTTTGACACATCGAGAATGAATTCGATATGTACCTTGGAAATTGAAGACTTCTCACATAATCTTTCCTTTTAATCTCTCTGATAATCTCTTGTCGCCTGCAATCACTATGTTTACAAGATTTAGGACCTGTATCGCGACTCGGAAATCTTTGTCAGCACTTACTAACTCGAAATGGAGCACTGATTGACAGGGAAATCTTTATCAGTCGCGTTTTCCATATCACATTTGAACAAGGCGCGATTCCTAATAAATTTTCCAGATCATCTCGGAACTGTCTGCGGTTTCCTCTGAGTTCTTTGCAAACGGTAGCGATCATTTCTTCATTACTTATTGACTAAGGTTTGCTTGGAAACGGATCGTCTTCCGTAGAGATACGGCCATCTTGTCGTCACCTCAAGTTTGGCTCCGTAAAACTGTTTACTTTTCATATGCTACATGCAAACTGCTGGTTATAAAGTATTGGCTATTCTGTTCGAAACATTTGCATCCTAATCCACCCTCTCAGTCAGTTCTCCACTAATCAGTGCTCGCTCTTCCCGCTGCTCATCTGTTAAGATCCACGAATAATATGCTGGCACGCATGGTCATAGAGACTTGAATGTACGGAACAATGAGATATTCCTAATGACACTTTTCACCAAGTCTCTAGAGCATTTTTATAGTTCTGGATTTAGATATACTTACAAGTCAATCGTCTACTGTTGAAACGTAAACTTGCGTCCCCGAAATCGCTTCTTCTCAAGCTATCAGAGTATAAGACAGTATCAAGTATAACGTAGAATTTATTCATCACTCGCATTATAGGGCTCTTGTTATACATCCGACTAGCAGTCTTCTTCAAAACGCAATTGTAACTACGTCTATTCTTGCACTATTACTGTTCGCTACATGTCAATCGATATGTCTGGCAGCCGCAGGACAAGAAATTGATATATTTTTGACTGTCATTTACGAGGGCTACTATTATGATTTACACTTTTATTTATTTCAGACATGTACAGGTTACATATCAGCTGTTAGATCCACCTCTTTAATATAATCTCTCTTTAAATTAATGCACTTTTTACCATGCTGTGGTAGCTTCTCTAAACCCTATGAATCATTCTTTTGGAGTACCTTTTACCCACGTTTGCAAATTGGCGATCACGCAGAGTGACTGCTGCTTGGTCTCTGGCTCTTGGAAGGCGTTGACACTGTCACTTTCCTTTTCCATTTATGTGCGCCCACTTTTCCAACCTTCCATCCACAAAGTCCTAAACGTGAAGGTGCATGCTCTCCACACTCTCTTTCCAGAGAAACGAACTCGTTTAGGACTGTTCTGTATGAACGATTTCCATGTTATCCGCTCATACACTGACAGGGATGAGAGAAGTGGGCTGTGCTGTGGACAACTGGCAGGATGCTACCTGGTAGCGTAAAAACGCACTAGCTAGGCATGAATGTCGTCGCAAGTGATTCTAAATATGACTACATTATCATGATTTTAATATAGTCATCACGGTTTCTTCAGAAATATGTCCTCTGCTTTCTAAAAATTCAAATCCGTCCCCAAAGAATATCGGTTCGGTCATGATTTGCCATGAAATATGGGGTTTTGTGCAGACGAGTGTGGTGTGACTCAGGAACATTTTTAAAACCACAGTTCTACCAGTTTCGACACTTAAACGCCACGCTTTCACCGATGACCAACTCCTTTGAGAGGCGGCAATGAGAAAACACAAATTAACGAGTTTTAACTTTTAGCGAGCAAAAATTTCACTTTTTTACTCTTACAAAACGCGCCCTTTCGCTTTTGAAGGCCGCACAGGAAGAGAGGCGCTGCAACTGTTGAGGCCAAAGGTCACCGCTTCCCTTCTTCCAAGCGAATGCGCTAAGTCCGTCTGTGTTGTGGTTGCTCTCTTTTTCATTTCCCACATATTTTTTTTCCTCTTCCCTTACTTCGAAGCCAGAAGAGGAATGTGAAACTTACGGATGAACATGAGAGCCAAAGTGCAGAGGACTGAAAAGTAGATCCGGGTCACGAGAGAAGTCAGTGCAAACACCATAACTCACGGCCGACTGAAGCCGAACAAACAGCGTGAAACTCTTCTTCCTTTCTCTCTTACTCTCTCTCTCAACTCTTTCTTTTCCTTCATCTTTTCTTCCTCTGCTTTATGAACACGAGAAGGAGAGAAAAGAGAGAGAGAGACGTCTTCCCGAAACCAACTCACGTTCCCGTAGTTGGTCGGCTGTTGTCATCGCCTCACGACAACGCTATAGATCACAGGAAACCATAAAAAATAACAATTTCGCATCACAAACAAATACAGAATGTAAGGCGACTCTTAAAATAAAAGTATTTTGTGAAGCTCACTTAAAACAACTCTGCAACACAATATCGATCGCACCTCGAAGAAGATGTTAAAAATTGCAAGCGATTAAAGTCTAACTTAATTAAGCGTCATAACAACATCAAATAAAATATTAAAAAATATAAAAGCTAATTTTAATTAATTATATCTTAAGTTCATACAAACAAAATAATTAAGCCTAATTAGCTAAACTCATTAGAACTCAAAACGACGGAATTCAGATCTACACTTTTTACAATGTTTCTCTTGCAACATTTCTTCTATTTACCAAAGATGTTTTCGAAAATATAAACATAAGCATAAATGAAACTCTGGGAGTGTGATAATTTACAGCGTGAAGAAATAGAAAACACGACATGCACTTTACCTCAAAATGTTGACTTTTGCTGTCACAGAAATGAATTAACAACACAACAAATTCGTAGAGGAAATATACACAGTCGCCCCCTATAATTATAACACTACTGTCTAGTACCCCTGTCTAAGAGCTAAAAACGAAGAGCTGGTTGTCTATCCGCGTTGGAAGGGATATTGAAACTATTCTGAGGCGCCTGTATTGACTTCCCACTTATGAGAACATGCACAATAATTTTTAATAATGGAAATAACCCCAGGGACATACTGAATTTTATTTATTTATTATATTCATAATCTATTGCGTAATAGGTATTATAGAGGGTGGAGCATAAGTCTCTTACCACCCCGCGTGTCCGGTGAGATTTCCGCGCAGGCTGCAAAGATCCGTTGTTCTTGATGTCCAATATTCCGGATCTTCTCGGCGTAGACCTTGACCCTGAACCGACCCCACAGATAAAAATCGGATGAACGTGCCATCAAAACCGAGAGAGTCAAAAAAGGGTGAACGTGCTGGCTATTCCCACGACGCCCGAGCCATCGTCCATAAAATCTATTACTCCATAACGGGGAGGCGCACCATCCTGTTGAAAGAAGACTGGAAGTATACCGTCCTCGGACAACACGGATGGCAGGATGAGATCTCGCAACATATTCAAATACCGTTCAGTATTGAGGGTACCAGGAAAGATGAATGAACCAATTAATTTGGCGCTCCATACAGGGTTTTTATAAAAAGTATCGGGAACAATTTTTTCGGACCGAGCGTGTTCGGTTGTGTTGGTTCTGATCTTCAAAACACGTCAAGCGTCAGTCGCCTGCGAGCGTTTGTTCAGGCTAGATCCAAGTTTAAGTGGACCCCTGTCGAGTGACTCGGTGCAAGCTCAAAATGCAGCGAACGACTGAACAGCGGTACGCCATCAAATTTTGTGTTGGACTGGGGAAAGCGAGTACGGAGAAGTTGGGCATGATTCATCAAGTGTTCAAGGAAGAAAGCATGACACAAACTGCAGTTTTTAAGTGGCACAAACTCTTCAAAGATGGCCGAGAGAGTGTGGAGGACGAGCCCCGCGCTGGACGACCGTCTACGTTAAGAACCGACGACAACGTGCAACGTGTGCGTGAAGTGCTGAATTCAGACCGTCGGTTAACTGGGTGAGGCCAGCCATCGCCAGAAATTGGAAATTGCATCACGACAATGCACCCAGCCACACCTGCTTCAAGGTGATCGACTACCTGACGCAAAATGGCGTCGCGACGATTCCACTACCCCCTTACAATCCCGACTTGGCCCCAGCAGACTTTTTCCTATTCCCAAAAGTGAAATCCTCCCTCAAAGGACACCACCATGGGACCCTAAGTGCCGTCAAAGAAGCTTGCACGCGTACCCTTAAGGACCTTCCAGAATCCGCCTACCAGGGAGCCTTCGAATCGTGGAAAAGCCGCTGGCAAAAGTGTGTCGACGCTCAAGGGACGTCCTTTGAAGAATTTTAAGGTTTCCCCATACTTTTTATACTCACCCTGTAATCGCACCACACCGTACATATCCCATCCCCGTCCATTTTGCAAGGGGGGCCAATAGCGACAGTTCTGTTTGCTTACCTCCCCTTGAACATAAAAATTGGCTTCGTCGGAAAAGAGGATTTGTGTGGCCAATGTAGGATACGCCTCAAGCTGTGCCAGTGCCCATTCACAAATTCCAGATGACGATCAGGGTCATCTACCGACAGATGCTGCTGCAGTTGCAATTTGAACGGATGCCAATCATTTTTCTTTAAGATACGTCTGATGGACGTACGGCTTACACCACATGCCATTGACTGGTGACGCGGCAAGCGTTGTGTTTTCATCGGTTTCAGTCGTGGGTCTTCCACTCGTGGGTTTGTCTGCTACGAACCTGGTATCCATGAACTTCTCGAAGACTAACATGGGACACAGGTTGTCGATCAGAGTGCCGTTCATTGAATTCCCTTGCGCTCTTCCCTCCCTATGCCCTTATCAACTCCGTCCTCTCCTCTCTGGTTAGTGGCATGCTTTAGCACCTGCAACAAAGGGTAAATAACAGTGAAAATCGCCATTTGGAATGTCTGCAACTGTTGAATGAATTAAGATATGAACAAACGGACTACACCATTGTTTTCCTTGCGAAATTCTAGCCCGAAATCATGTGCCCCATGACCCTCTTCCCATTTAAAACCTTACGGTGCATCCAGGGCCGGACTAGTACCTTTAGGGGCCCTAAGCACTGCACACCTTCCTCAATATAATCCTGTTTTCCTGAGGATTCGGGGGCCCCTAAAACGGGACTCTAAGCACGTGCTTAGTCTACTTATGTATAAGTCCAGGGCTGGGTGCATCCAAGATGACTTCCCCCTATGTCTAATATGTCCCCACATGGTGGTTGACCGTCAATTTCCATAAACACGAATTGTACAAGGGGTGGTAAGGGACTTCAAATTGATAACTTATACGAAAATTAGGGTTCACTTTCGAAAGACGTCGAAATAACAGTATCAGCGAATTATATTTTCAAAATGAATCAGAACATGCTGCAGATATAACAAGTCAATATTCAGTAGCTTTGTAATATAAGGTGAGACCGGTTGCAGGTTGATTCTTTTCGGAGATTTCCTGCAGAAAAGAATCAACATGTATCCATGGAGCAGAAGCCATGAATCATCCGAGAAGGCACCCCCCCTTTATACTGAATTGTAGCGTTTCTGCCGATGCATATCTCTCAACATGGGTGCAGTGATCATCCATCTGCTTCGGAGCCCACACAGCTGGGATCTATAGAAGTTATAGTCTTTCGACACCTTCTCGCTAGAAAACATGTACAGACATGTCACCTTTTATGCCTACTCGCTGTCGTTTATATACATAAATTCGGAGGAATTTAGAATTTCTTATTTTTCAAATTGAGCTTTGCTCGCTCTAATACACAATCCAAACCATAACGTCATAATGGAAAAGAAAATAGAAAAGGAAGCAAAAGCCGATAAAAGCGAGCTAAGCCTCCAGATGACAAGCTTAAATGCGTATTACTGCAGAAAAACAATTTCGAAAAACATTTTTCTTTTTATCAATAGCGATTTGCCATGAAAGGAGAAAAAAATATTCGATAGCACAATCTTCTCTCCGTCTCGGTTGAATTCACTGGTTATTTCCAGGAAAACGATCGAATCATCTGAAACATCATATCACAGAATAACAATGTCGCAATAGGTAAATAAATAAGAAAAAACCAAACAAAGTTTCTTCGCTTTTCAACTACACTTGCGGTGCAGAAAAAAATATTCATGCATACATAGTTTCTTAGATCATTTCTTCGAAAACCCATGAGAGACTTTTGCCGCTTTGATGTTTATATACGAAAGAACGGCTGCGCAGCAAAGTGCGCTGTAGGTAGGGAGACTAGAAAGACCTGAATATTTACAAGATCTAAAGAGCCTATGAAATTTTTTTTGAAGAAAGAAAAAATTAGTTTTCAGGCTGATGTCAAAACCACGTCAAAACAACCTTTCTCACTTCCTCATTAGAGCCGAACCTCTGCCCTCCCAAAAACTTTTTCAATGGTCCAAACAGGTGATAGTCGCAAGGGATGAGATCCGGGCTCTATGGAGGATATGTTAAGATGTCCGTCAGTGTGTCCGTAGTTAGTTTGGCTTATGTGGTCTGGCATTATTTTGCAGAAAATAACCACCACTGGTAAAGAGTCCTGGCCGCTTTTCCCTTAATGCCGGCTTCAGGGACGTCCTCAAATGTCATAGTAGTAGGGCGCAATTATGGTTCGACGTTCTTTTAGAAAATCAATATGTCCCAGAATACAGTCGCCATCATTTTCGTCGTCGACGGTGTCATCTTGAATTTCTTGGATCGTGGTGAGCCAGTGTGTCGCCACTCCATGCTCGCACTCTTGCTTTCAGGAGTATGGTGATGAATCCATGTCTCGTCGGTGGTCACAACACGCCTTAGGAAGCTATCACCTTCCCTGTCATGTGATTATGGTCCTAACAAAGTTCTCTACCTCCCTTTCAAGTTTGGTCACGAAGTTCCGGGACACCCTGTGTATGTTTTCTTATACAGTGAAGCCGCTTAACACGCTGCATTCGTGTGAATAATTGATCTCCGAGAAGGATAGACGAGATATCCAATCCTATGGATCAGAGACTCTTTCACAAACGTCTCTGCTATGGATGCTTGGAGAGGATGAAGAAGGTTGACCTCGTATAAAAGAGAACGAAGTGGAAAGAACCTTGGAGGTATTTTTATATAAATCGGAACAAATAATCAACTCAGTAAGTCTGACTAGCATTCTTAAATTCTTATTTTATACTTATTAATTTGGGTTATGTTCGTAGGACGATATCCCTGGAAAGAAATGAAGTTTTACTTTACTTCTACTCCATCAACTCTCCAAAAACTCCAGAACTCATGGAGCTAAAAGAGAAAATCTTTACCTGATGCTTGGGAAATTTAACCTCCTCTTTATCAGCAGAACTATATGAAATTTTATCATTTGAAAATTTGAAATTCTTTCGGGGAACGTTTTCTCACAGTTACTCAGCACTCAAACTGGCCTTCTTGAAATTAATGCACATTATAAAACCATCTTAACTGAAAATTATCCGTAGCTCATCGGAAAGCTTTAGTATAAAAATTTTTTTATTTTGACTTTTAAAATTTCTGATTAGTATGAATTTCTTTGTGAATTTCTGTAATAGTACAACCACCAACGTTTTACGTTGTTGGCAGCAGCGCCATCCTGTACAGAAAAATTCAGGAAAAAAACCCTAATTTTCAGCAGTTATAATGTAATTCAATTTTTGACTTAAAGATGTTCAAATTCATGAGGTTAAATACAAAAGAGACATTTACCAAATTTTCCATATGATGTTTACCGTATTTGCTATAATTATATCTTGAATTTACACTCAGAGATAAAATAAATTTGCATCACTAATATTTTTACTTAAATCTCCTTTAAAAAACAAAATTTCTTCATTGTGTTTAGAACATGCATTTGTAATATGGTGCGTTTCCTGAAAATGATACATTTAATAATCTACAGTTCAAAACAAAAAACAATTTGTTATATGACACTTTAATTGCGACAAAAAATAGCACCAGTGACCATACCAGTTTACATATACTGTATAGAAGCTGTTTTGATTCATGGAAAGCCAAAGATTACGTGTAAATAATTATTTGTTTACATTGGTATGCTCTTTAGTGTTATCCAAAACTGAAAGTGTTCAAATTGATGCACAGAAAAAAAGAAAAACCTTTCAATTCATAAAATCGGGCATCTATTGAAGAGCAGCCCAAAAGATATTTCCAATTTAACAGAAAAAAGGGAGAACGAACTTCCACTAGTCCACAACGGAGAGTACTCCATCATATAAACACATTTCAATTCCGTACGATTCAGAGTATGGAGTGGATTGGTTGCTATCATGTCTCTGTACGAAAGCTCTGAGATGTGCGTCCGGATAAATGGCAATAAGTCAAGACCGTTCAGAGCGGATGGTCTACTCCGTCAAAGGTCCCTACTGTTGCTCCTCTTGCTCCAAAGTATGCCAGGAAAACAATCCCCAGACCATTACAGAGCCTCCACCAGCCAGAACAGTGGAAACCAGGTAAGAGGGATTTGTTGTTGTGTCCAAATTCTACATCTGCATGATGCAATAGAAAATGAGATTCATAAGACTAGCAGACCTTCTTCCATTCGTCGACGGTGATCACGGGCAAATTGGAGACGTTTCTTCGGGTTTTGGGAAGAGATCAAAGGTACCCTACTGGCCTTCGGCTGTTGTAGCCCATCCTTGCTCATGTACGGCGTGTACTGTATTCAGAGATGTTATTCTGCGGTCCAGTGTTGTACTCCACGGTTAGTTGACGAGTTCTAACGTTTTTATACACACGAACAAGCATTCCCATTACACGCGCATCCCTTGGATCGACGGGTTGTTTGCGAACATAGAGTTGGCTCTGGCTGGTTGTTTTTGGTTGTTTAACCAGTCCTTGTAAAACCTTGAAATGCTTGTTCGGTAAAAACCATACGTAAATACTTAATTTGTATTAATTAAGCTGAATTATGTTCATAGGCTTATAACGTTTGGAAGAGATGACGTTACCTTGCTTCTACTCCATCAATTCTCCAAAAACTCCAGAAAACGTATATATTTAGCTCACATATATGGAAGTTTATTGTTTGATAATTGGAAATTCTTTCGGTGAACCTATTCTCAGAGTTATTCAGCCCTCAAACTAGCCTTCTTGAAATTAATGCGCAATATTTTTTTTATTTTGACTTTATTACATTTTTGATTTAATATGAATTTCTTTGTGAATTTCTGTAATAATTCATCCACCAACGTTTTGCGTTGTTGGCGGCAGCGCCAACCTGTGTAGAAAAATTCAGCAAAAGCTAATTTTCAGTAGTTATAATTTAGGGTAATTCAACTTTGACTTAAAAAATGAAGTTAAGAACAGAGAGACATTTCCTAAATTTCCATACCATGTTCACCGTATTTGCTATGATTGTATCTTGAATTTACGCCCAGAGACAAAAAAAATTGCTATCATTAATATTTTTACTGAAATCTCCTATAAAAAACAAAATTTCTTAATTTTGTTTAGAACCTACATTTGAAAACTTAGTACTAAAGTATTTCCACTTGTTATTCAATGGAATACTAGGCGGTCACTAGCCATTCTCTCAGATTTGATCGAAGAGGACCAACAACATTGTCGTCCATGAAGTCGTTATATGAAAGATTAAAAAAATGCTGCATACCAGGATGCAGCATTCAGGTAGAATATCAGGAGATCATTTACACGCACACGACCATGAACACCTGGAGACCATTTCCATACCAGCAGAAGAAGTTCCATAACACAACCACTAAAACATTGAGCTGCCTTCATACCGGAACCATTGCTAATGCGGCTCTTGCCAAACCTTCACGTGTCCAGTCAGGACGTTTCAGACACTGCACTTGATGAACTTTCTTGTTCTTTACAGAAATCAACGTTTTTCGTAGAGCATGCGTATTTGGATCCGCTTCGATTTCCGGGGCGTGATTGTGCAACATTTGAGTCGTAACAAGATTTTAAGGAAATTGGACGCATTGAGTTCTCTGATGAGTCCCGCTTCGCTATTCATGCATATCATGAACGCATCAGTGTGTGGCACCGCAGAGGGCAACGCTTTGAAGGCCCTGATACTTTCTTGGGCTCAGCAGCACTTAATCGGAAGCAACATCGATTTTTCAGCAAGATTCAGCACAAAGCGAAAACAACTCAGGATAAAACCAATTTACCGGATTTCGTCAATTCCCAAGAATGGTCACCTCACTCCCCAAACCTTAATCCGATGGATTATAGTAGTTGATATATTTTGGAGGCTGGGGTCTGTGCTAAGCTCCACAACCGTTGCTCCGAGAGTGGGATCGAGTCGCACCAGAGGTGTTGCACCCCATAGTCGAAAATTACAAGAAACGTTTGAGGCTGCGTATCGATACTAGGGAGGCCACTTTGAAATTTACAAGAAAACCGACTGATATATGGAACACCATTAATATTATTTATTTTTGCCCTTTGGTTGTTCCAAAACCTGTATCGTCCTTTTTTATTCATTGTGCTGTGCAGTGAAGCCGTCCTCCGTAGTTTTCAGGCGGAGCTTTGGGATAACTCAAGATAACTCCCTTATGATAGGTACTCATTAAATAATGCACCACAAATCAATCAAAGACTGTTTTATAGGTTTGAAATGCCATAATGTCTCTCAATTTTTGCTACTTAATCCTATTTTTTCATATAATCTTGCAAATCTACAGTCCTAAGCCACCTAGCGACGCTAACGGGTGTCTCATTCAGATTGGACCTTCTTCCGATGATGACAGAAACCTTCAATCACATATCATCATTGAACAACATATCGACTGAAACGTTGCAGAGGGTGTTTCCAAACATGCTCGTCGCGTACAGTTTTACAAAATACATGCTCGCCGCGTACATTTTCAAAATTGGGAGATGATTTATTCTGCGTAAACCAATAATTTTAGAATTAAGCCCGAATATTTCGGGTTCCCTAATATTTTAAGTCGAATTTTGAATTCTACCGACTTACATACTTTTACATATGTACAAAAGTGAAATGACTCGTCAGTGACTCTTCCACATCACCCACCTCAAACCGTATTATGAATGTCGGCGCTGATGCGATTAAGGCCTCGTTGTTAGTGTCGTCTGTCTCGGCGTCACCGGGAGGCTCGAATCGCCATCACGGGCGAGCCAGCGCCTGTCATCGTGATTGGTCGACCGATAAACGAAAGTGACATTGAGCCAGAGAATGAAAAACAGCGACAGAAGCTGCAGTTTGAAGAGGAACAGAAATCACGGACGCTCTAAACCACTTCCAATCCTTTCAAAAATTTTAAACCCCCGCCCTACTACAACCCCCCCCCCTCCTGAAAACCCATCAACATAAATTAAGCTCCGAATTGTTTTCCATGAAATTAAGCCGAACAAACACAAACAAGAAATGGAATCGTCAACAACAAGTATAACTCTTTAATAACGGCTCATTGTCGTCAGATTTCTACTTTATTAACTGAAGAATCCAAAACTCTTAAAGGAAAAAAATCTTTGTAAAAGAGCCGCCTCCATTATGATAACGGTGAAATTCCTTTGATCAATTAAACAATGCTTCATAAAACAGATCGCCTTTTAAACATATTTAAATTACAGAGCTAAACCTTTTGATGTATTACTCATAAACTTAGATCTAAATAGCATCATGTCCTCTTTATTTTTTTTAAAGACACACATATTTTATTATTTCCTCTTTCGCTTTGCCGGTCCCATTAGAGCTGAGAGTGACAGAGGCTGAAAAGGTTATCGAGAAAGAAATTACCCGTCGGCCCATCTCTGGCTACACTTCTCTTAATAGCTCGCAAAGCCTCACGAGAAAACTCCCTTTGAAAAAAAAAAGTAGAAATGTAAGACCTTCCATTTAGGGATAGAACAGAACGAGAAACAAAATCGAATGAAAATAAAATAAAATTTCCTGAAGCAAAACATAAATGAACGAAACTGTTCGCAAATGGCGTTTAACAGCTTTGCATCTACAACCCTAGCGTCAATGAACTTCGGACACCTACAGAATTTTGGATAAGTATACAACGAAACTAATTGTAAAGAAATGGAAATTACTTTATTGAGTGCACAGAGCTTTAGTACAACTGTGATATAGCATTCGTACACCGTACCGTTTATTGCACATTACCACTGAGTGGCGTCACCTTTCCGACGAATTTCGGAAATACACGCCCGCAACTGCTGCAGTGTTCGAGGCTTCCGCTGTCTGACTTTTCGCTTTAAAATGCGCCATACATTTTCAAGGGGTGACAGATCTGGGCTGCAGGCAGGCCAGTCAAGCACCCTGAAACGCTGCTGTTGTAGCCAAGCCTTGGTGTTCCGAGCAGCATGAGGCTTCGCGTTGTCCTGCTGAAAGATGTTTGGTCTTCTATTGAACAACATTTGGCGGGATGGACGCAGATGCTGTTGAAGAATGTTTATATAGGCAGCAGAGTTAATAGTGCCCTCGCAAAAGTGAAGCGATCCTGTCCCGGCTGCACTCATGTAGCCCCACACCATCAGCGATGCAGGCTTCTGAACTTTCTTCTGGAAACAGTCGGGATGATTACTTTCGTGCTTGGTCCTTAGCATCTTGCGACCGTTGTAGCCATACATCACTGCAAAGGTGGACTCGTCGGACCACAGAACACTATTCCACTGAGCAAGGGTCCACTTTAGATGGGTTCTGGCCCATGCAACCCGGCGACGCTTAGCTACAGTGCTCATAAATGGCTTCCTCTTTGTAGCGTATAAGTAATAGTTGCATTTTCTGATGTAACGGCGGACTGTGCTTTCGGATATGGGTAGATGAAAATATTCTCAAGCCCAAACAGTCATTTCACTTATGGGAGCATGCCCGTTTTTCACAATGTAACGCCTAAATACTCGTAGGTCCCTAACATTCAATAATCGCTGCTTGCCTGGTGCAGTCCCTGGTTCTGTTTTCCCGATTTCTCTGAAACGCTTTATGATCCCATTAACAGTAGAGAGAGAGAGTGGAACTGATAATTCATGGGCAATAGCTCGCTGGGATTTGTTATTCTGGAAATGCTGTATAATTTTTTGCCGTATACACGTTTCTACTGGCTTACCACGACCCATGGTACAAAACAACACGAATACTGTGCTCTGTCGCGTGGACGGTGCTTTTAAAGCCTGATGCAAAGCATTCTGGGCGTTTCTACAGCCTTCAGGAAAGTTCTATATGCTGGCGATCCCTTGTGTACGAAGTTCTTTGAAACCTGTTGACAACGCAATTTTACATAAATTTGAATAAATTATTTCACACCATTAAATCGATGTTGATATTGTTCCATATACTGAGTAAATCTATTTTCATTAGCCTGCAATCCTCGGTATGCACTTTTCACTGTGTTTTTAGCCAAATTACTTGGTGTCCGAAGTTTATTGACGCTAGGTTTGCACAAGTGGCAAATCCATGGGAATTCAAAATTTGAGTGATCTTAGATGTTTCTTGTGTCTTCTAATAAATTAGCGTGATTTTATCCTAAATAGAACTTATTAAAACACTTGTTTTTGATTAACTAATTGATATATACTACTGTCAGTGTAATCATTCTCTTTAGAATGTTTAGGTTCGTTATGGAGTCATCGACATATGAAGATGATTTTAAAAGCTAAATGAATGCCTCTTTTAGCAACACTGTTGACTTAGGAGAAAAAAAACGTGAGAAAATGAAATTAAACTGAACTTTTTTTTTCTGAGGCTACTTAATCGAAACATAAGCCAGAAAAAATTTAAGTTTTTATTTTATACTAGGTGATAGGCCCGGCGTTGCTCGGTCTGTTTGTTTGATGAAATTTTGATGGCGTTTCCTTGGCGCCATCTCTTGAGGAAACAAACAAACATAAACCAGATTATATTATATTTACCCCCATCCCCTCCCTTTGGGGACATATAAACCTTACTCTGAACCTAACGAACATATGATGCAAATATGAGCTCAATCGGATAAGTGGTTCAAAAGTTTTTAGAACATTTACAGACGCACCCTGAACCTGAATTTTTATATATAAAGATCCCCGCGAGTTTTGAGTGAAAAAAAGTTTATTATTGAAAAATCGATATTAACACTGAAAAACTCTATTAAAACGTTCATTAAGGGTACAAAAACTCGTTTGATGGGCACCTAAGAATAAAAATGAAATTAAAAAAAATTCGCGACAGTTGTGTTGCGCCTTTCGCAGTGGCTACGTACAGTGCAACCTTGTACGCCTTCCGTTCAATACAAAGGAAGTGACGCAGTTTTTTTCTCAGGGAAATAAGCAACATGGCGGATTCGCATCGCAAAGTGGAGAAATGTAATGTCTTAAACACCTTTATCGTAGTTTCGAGAAGCTATAATGGGACAGAATAAATATTACGAATGACGCCGATTGTCTGCAAGTCAAAAAAGCTACTGTTAATTACAGGAAAGTAAATTCCGCAGCCTGGATTCGAAACAGGAACCTTTGGCTCAGACCGCCAATGCGCCAACCAATTGCGCCACTGCGGCCATGAAAGCTAACTGCTATTTACATGACATAAGAACTTGGTTGGAGCAGGCTGGGACTATCTTTCCTAAGGCGTAAAATTCATTAAAGAATCAATCATAACATGTTCAGTGAGGGTTTTTATTGTATGCCAACCTCAGCTGTTCAAAATAATGATGAAAAAATAGGAAAGAAAACTCCGCAGTCTAGATATTGTGATATCAATTTAAAATACTAAATCACCTCTGATTTTTCATTTTAAATTTGTCTCATGCAATCAATGAACAATTCTTAATTCGAATTTTATTTTAACTAATTATGTCTTATTTTTTGTATTTTGCTTATCTTTGTCTTACAAGGGGACCACACGGACATGCCATCATGGGGTTTGGTTGAAATTTTAGGAGGTCAATCTACAAGATTAATATATCTTCTGTGTAAAAGGATTTGAATCAATGGCCGAGTTTACGTTTACTATTGTAATGCCAGATAAGCCAAGTGGGAAGAAACATATTCAACTTAACAGTATGGCGCAGTGCGTAACGTGAGGCTCTGTGATTTCCTGGGACGGGGTCGATTCCTGTCTTTTTTTAAAAAAAAAAATTTGTGTTTTTCGCCATTATTATTTGTTTGCACTTAGCATAGTAACATCCACATACATAAGCAACGTCACAGGTAAAAAAAAATGCAAAATGCGTTGTATATTTTCACGAACGGTGACGATAACGATTGCGCATAGACCGTCGATAGTGCGAATAGATCTTTAGCGCTTCTTTTTCATTTCACACGTCAAATTAACATCCGTTTTCCGTTTTCGGTTACTATGGAAGGGAGGGGAAGGGTAGATAGAGAACGGTACATATGTTTTAATGTTCCCCATTTGGCTGGAATTGTAATCTGTATGCGGATTTGTCAATTGTTGCACAGTGGATGTGCTGTTCAAACGACGACGATCTCGCTAATGATCGTTTGTCTTTGAGCTAGAGTCACCTGTTTTAGACAAAGACTGTGAATAATTTTTGCAGCGGTTGAATACTCTGTATATCGCACCTTTCGAGGATCTGCTTAGTTGTATCAATCGTGGCTCTAGCTAGATGATCACCAAAAAGTCACTTTTCGAAGTCAGTTCTTTCTTTTTTTCCACGTGCTGATCAAGTTTTATGATTAGACTCATCCAGCTCTCTTAAATACATGATAACTATAAGCTTGATTGACATGATCTCAAACTAATTTGCATAAAAACGGGATTAAAAGTTATTTAAATATATTTCGCACATGTTTCTAATTCATTACCAAGTGACAGATTAAATACGGAACTAAACGTTCTTCTTACACAGTTAAAGTCTCCTCTAAACGAAAATAACATTAAAGGAGCAACGCGATAAAGAATTAAAAAAAAAAGTCAGGAGGAGGAAAAAAATTACCTCAGATTAAAATGTTAAGCAATTTTTTAATATTTTATATGAAAATTTTTTTAAATAAAACACGAGACTTTTTTTTTATCTCGACTTTTTTCCCAATGACAGATGCGTTGCAGGCAATTAAAGTAAGCGAAGCCACAGTGCATTAAATTAGCTCCGTGTACCGACAAGAAATTAAAAAAAAATAAAAGAGTGGGGAAATATTTTTTTAATTTTTACACTCGTGGTCCCCGTAGAGAACAGAAAAAGAGAAATTATTTTTTTCCCTTTTCTACGCTTAAAATTTATTTGTTTATAACGAGACTGCTGCCTTTAAAGCTGAGAGAGAGAGAGAAAAAGAAAACTTTCATTACAACAATAATTTGTTGCTAATTTTCTTCTTCATTTTCTATGCCTCAATCACGCTCTTCCTACGAAATCAAGAGACACGAACATAAAAAGAGAAAAGCGAATTAATTAGCGAGTTAATCATGTATCGCAATCCCTTCTGATTGGTCGGGTAATGCATACGCCATTCTGTCGATCAGCAACGATGATGTGTTGTCGCCATTAATAAAGCCGGACGAAAGCACATGTCAAAGTCGCTCACGAAACAAAATTTCCAACAAAGTCTGATCTATGACCCCCCAACCCGGACATCGAGTGGCAAGTGTCGAACAGAAAGTGAATCGTATTGAACAGGAATGAGAAATGTTTAAAAATTGATTCAACCTAAAGCCGACATCGGGCAAAAGTTCGCATCAAGCTCTGCAGCATATCCGGCGTGTTCGAGTTTACAGCTTCAGTGAGATCACCAGATATTTCAAGTACCCGTATCATCGCGTGTTGTGTGAGCTGGTGTACCGCAAAGCTCCATCTTTTGAACTAGTTTAAGCACAATTATTTTGAAGCCAAATCAATACAAACTATACACTTCGGCAGGTGATGTTGCTACGATGATACTGGCCCGCAACCCTGCCCACATTACTGAAGTTGAACGTCGACAAATGAAAAGCTATGTACTTAAACAGAAAACATAAGCGCCTCCCCAAACACGCTCGTTTTATACGACAAAAGTTGATAACTACAATACCTTCTCAAATGGGGGGGGGGCCCCCCCAATGCAGAAGTATATGGATCGAGTCTCAATCGTTTCAGAATGTTACTGTGAGGGCAACTGCCCAACTGGACTGGAGAACTGCGAAGAATCAGTCCATCCACAAAACCTCCTGAAGAATATTCTAAAAAAAATGAAGTGGCATTAACAACGAATTAGTGATGGGTATTTTAAAATATTCGTTGGATATCGAGGCACATGAGATACCGAACGCCGAGACATGTTCTGGATATTAATTCTGAAGACATTAACATTGGCTCCTTCTTGGATTACTGGATAGTGTAACTTATACTGCCTTTTGAACCTTTTATAGGTTCTTTTTTGTCTTCGTTTTTTAGGCTGACAATCGTCAAACAATCTTTAATTTGCATTTTGTGGATGACCATATGGTCCATCAGACTTTTAACCTATATCAGTGTATATTTCCTTTGCTATCTGTTAAGTTAGGGAAAGTCCGTAGAAGCACTGTTTCCGATCCACCCGAACAACTGTATATTCAACTGTCTTTATATTTTCATAAAATCTGATTGGCACCCTGTAACTATTTTCTATTTCGAACGTTGAAGTCTGGATTATATCGTATCAATTTTTCATTCAAATGGTACATAGGCAAAATCGTGTCTAATGAATAGGTTCAAGAAATAAAATAAACCTAAATTCATTTTGACATGCACTAATATTAAATTGATGACAAAAATGGTTTAGGACTGCTCACTTTAGTAAGCAAAAGGGGGTATAGTCAAATCATAAAACCGAGAGCCCTGAGTGGAATGATTGATTAACGAAAATAGGGTGAAGAAAATCAGTAAATTTAAAATGTGAAGAAACTTTTATGTTTACTTATATTTCCATTTAACGTTCTCAAAAAGCTAAGCTCTCCAGATACAAATTCTCAGAAATGACTTAATTTCCTACTTCCCCCATCCAAGGAATATCATCCGTGCTCCCTTTTTTGTTAATCGAAATTCCACTCAGTGTTTTCAATCTTACAGTGCGACCAAAAATGAAAAGGACACCATGCTATCTTTGTATTGTACAAAAGAATTTGCTGAAAGATAAACCTCGGTACATTTGAAAGATACACTTCAATGAGATCTTTCAATACATGAGAAAAAAGTAGTCGATTTTTGCCATTACTTGAAATTAACTGCCACTGTATGTATTACCTGCTAAAATGAGAGACCAAAAATGAAAAGGACATGTCAGCACTTTTGACTTTATGAAACAAAATACAAATACAACGCACTGAGCACTTGAGGTTAATAATCTATTGATCCTCCTCTATGTATTAACATATCACCAACTCGTTTTTTCATGGAATCAACTAGTGCACAAAGAACATCTCCAGAAATCTTCTCCCAGCTTAACAGAATTTGATTTTTTAAATCCTGGACTGATTTAAATTGTCGTCCACGGAGATACACATCTCTTGCCAGGATGCCCCACAAGTTCTCCATGGGATTAAGGTCGGGTGACCTTGCTGGCCAATCTAACAGTGGTATGTTGTTCTGTTCCAACCAGAGTAGTGTTGTTCTTGCTTTATGAATTGAGGCATTATCCTGCATAAAAATGCCATTTCCTCCCCCACAATTATCCCAACATGGTAGCAAGCTGTTTTGCAAACTAGCTTGGTAGTCTCTTGCATTCATTCTTGATTTGGTGAAGACCATAAAAGGAGAAACCAGCCCATGTCATCACACTTCCACCTCCTTGCTGTCGTTTGGAAAGTAATACGTCATCTTTTCTCAAATCATGCCAATAATAAACACCACGACCCGGTCCATCTAAATTCCACTTCTTTTCGTCGCTGAATATTACTTGTGTCCACTGCAGATCCCAACCAACTTTGTCCTTTCCCCACTCCAGTCTCTTGGTTTTGTGCGCTAACGTCAGTGGCGGCTTTTTCTTCATGTGTTGAAATTTCTGATGTCCACTTTGGTTCAAGACGTTGCGTATTGTTTGTTTACATACGCTTAGACTTAATTCATGTTTGATTTCACTTGCTGAGATAATTTTATTTGAAGCTAACCTACAGATCTGTCTTTTTGTCCTACTGGAAACTTTAGGTTTTCGTCCCTTGTGACTGTTTCTTCCGTATGTTTCACCTTTCTTCAAATAATTATGCACTGAGGTCTTCGACTTTTTTATAAGTTTTGCAATTTCTCTTAACGATTTTCCTTGGGAGTGCAATATCTCTAATTGTCCCTTCTCAAACTCTGATAAATAAACTCCTTTTGGCATTTTGCTATAAAAACGAAGTAATTTAACTGTTGTAAAAGTCATACACAGTATATAATGCACTAGAAAGTAAAAGGAGACGCATTACCTTGTTCTCTGTCTTGTTAAGCTGCCAAAATCACAGTGGAAACAAAGCTGTCCTTTTATTTTTTGGGCGTTATCAAATGTGGTGATTTCAATTAAATGGTATGTTCCACGAAAAAGCGTTAGATTTTTTTTACGACTGAGCCAAACCATTGCGTACATTGTAGGGAGACATGCCTACATAAAAAATCTGAATATTGCATGTATTTTCCTTAAACTACCCAAAACATCATTGTGTCCTTTTCATTTTTGGTCGCACTGTATATTAATTCTCAACTGTTACTTTTTTAATTTCCAGCATTTATAGTACTTTTCTTTTATTCTAATTACACTTTAAAGCATATTGTCTTACCTAAATACAGGGTTAGCAAGAAATAAGTTTCCCACTTCAGAGGGCTGTAGAATGCGTTCTATTGGTCCAAATGAGATAAAATTTGAACTGCAGATAATTCAAATGATGCGCTTGACATTTGTTAAATAAACAATTTAGCACAAAATTCCGCCGATAGGTGGCGCTGTAATACACATTAACACATTTCATATGCTTTATCAATGGAAAATAACATAATAAAGTAGCATTACAACTGCTCAATATGTCCCCCTCATGTTCAACAATGTGCTCTAACCGCAGAACCATATTTACCGGAATGAATCTGCCTGACCGGAGTGAATCTGCCGGAATATCAAGAACATGGCGCCGAATGCTGTCCTTCAGATCTGGCACAGGTGCTTGTCCTTCAGGAAACCCCACAACCAAAAGTCGCAACGAGGAGTCATGCCACTGGAACATGACGGCTGATCACCCGTGCATCTGTGAAATGCTATCGTAGCAATTGTTTTACACGACGATCAATGTGAGGAGGTGCGGCATCCTGCATGAAAATGGTGTCCTGAAGGCATCCACGCTGTTGCAGTTGTCGGATTAAAAAATCCCTCAGCATATGACAGTACCGTTGTCCTGTGACGGTACAGGTTTTGAATCCATTTGGAATTATCTCTTCGAAAAAATACGATCCAACGATTAAGGTAGCTAGCCGTAAAACACACTATAGGCTACTCACTTTTTCAGGAGGCCGGGTTTGTTCCTGAATAGCGTGAGGGTTGTCCGTTGGCCAAATTCGACAATTGTGGTTGGTTGATTGGTTTGTTTGGTATTAACGTCCTTTTCAACTGCTATGGTCATTTCAGGACGGCGTTATAGGGGCCACAAATTTTGCCTCGCAAGGGCTGTTTAACGTGCAGCCGGCAAACGACTACACGGGACCGACGGCTTTACTTCCCTTCCGAAGGAAGTGCGTGATCTCAGGATTTACCCCTGAAAAATCCTCGTCGTCCTTGGCCGGGATCGGACCCGCGTACTCGGGCATCAGAGGCGATCACGCAACCTGCTGAGCCACCGAGGCCGATCGAAAATTATGGGTGTTAAGTTGCCCATTGAGGCAAAAGTGGGCTTCGTCACTTCACAGAATTTCCCTGGCCAAGTGACGTCAACCACCATTCGAGCAAGGAACTGAAGTGCAAAAGTTGTACGAAACTCTGAGTCCCCGTCTTATAAGCGGTGCACCGACTTGATTTTGTAGGGATAAAAATGCAAAATCCGCCGTAAGATTTTTCGTACAGTGGAATACGGCATATCTAATTCATGGGAAACAACTGGCACACCCACATTATCATGCGGCGACTGACTGCTGGCTTCAACGACCGCGGTAGTCACATTTTCGACGCTAGAAGACGGGATTTGCTTTCGTCCTCTACCTGGAAGAATGGCAAGTTGCCTAGTTGTTTCGAATTTCTGTATCATCTTGCGTAGGGCACATGGAGTCATTGGACCTCTTCGTATCCCCTTCATACGACGGAATTCCTTTACAGCTGTAACGGCGTTATGGTAGAACAACTTTACCAGTAGCGCTGTTTTAGGCAACCTACGCTTGATGTGCAGAGCAGTAACTAATGCTCGTGCAGAATCCGCCGTCTTTTTATCCGAAGAATAATGTTAATAAGCAAGAGCTGTAATGAACATGATGCTTCACATTTTCCATATATGCAAAGAAATACCATTTGTGTTAGAGCGCCATCTATTGGTGAATTTTTGTACTAAAATTTTATATTTAATAAATGTCAAACGCATCATTTGAATTATCTGTAGTTCAAATTTTATCTCATTTGGACCAATAGGACGCATTCTACAGCCCTCGCAAGTGGGAAATTTATTTCTTGCTAACCCTGTATATAAAACCCAGTTACAAAAATATACTATCACTAGACATCACCCCTCAAAAAATGGGAAAGTTTTAGCTGACTGCAACTTAATTTGCATTTTTATGTTGTAGTAAGCTTAATCAGCCAACTTGCTAAAAAAAAAAAATTCTCAGCTTCCCTGTGATTATTTTGGGACTCAATCACATTCTACAACAAAATGGGGCGAGGTAAAATAACCAGTAATGAAAAATTTGATTGTTGACAACAACTTACAGAAATATTCTATTCGCAAAATAGCTACTAAATTAAATATATGTCAAAGTGTAATCGTGGAAATCATTAAAAAATCGAGAGAAACAGGAAACTTTCGCAAATAAGCAAACTGGGCGACCAAGGAAAACATCAAAAAGGCAAGACAAACTTCTCCCAAGAATATTACAGGGCAAACAACATGTCACCACATCTGAAATCACAATTGACTGGTGTGAAACAACAGGAGTAGATATCTCAAATGCTACTACAAGGCGACGTCTGAAGGAACAATGTTACGGATTTTATACTGCAAAAGTCAAAACTCTACTGTTACCTCTCCAAATGGTTAAAAGGCTGAATTGAGCTAAAGAACATCTTCAATGACATTCAGAAACGTGGAAAAGTGTCATCTTCAGTGATGAGTCTAAATTTAGAGTTTGTCATAGTGAAGAAGGTAACCGTGTTATTCATAAGAAAGATGAAACATATAAGCCAGAATGCTTAAGTACAAGTGTCAAATTCTCTGACCCACTGATGGTGTGGGGTTGTATGAGTGCAAGAGGATTTGGCCAATTGAAATTCATTAAAGGGACAGTTAATGCTAAAAAGTATCAGGATATATTGGAGGAATGTTTTTGTTGCCTTCGTTGCCAGAATTAATCATAATGGTCAAGCAGTGTTTCAACAGGATGGAGCAGCACCACACCGAGCTCGAACAACTATGGCGTGCTTTCAAGTTTATGAAGTCCCAATTTATCACCAATCGAAAATCTATGGCACATTCTGAAAAAAGGGGTCCAACGGAAGAAACCACGGACCTGAGAGGAATTAAAGCTACCCTGACCAATGTCTGTACGAAAATATCTGCTGGCCAATGTGAGAAATTGATTTCTAGCATGCCAAATCGTTTGCATGCAGTAATTTCTGCTAAAGGTGTAAATACTAAGTATTGATTGGAAATTTTTGAAACGGCAGTCTGGGTGATTGGATATTTTTGAAGGACTAACATTATGTTTAACGTTTTGTTGTAACAATATGAATGGGTGAATTTTGTTGATATTTTTTTAAAACTGTTTCTACATATCTGAAATCTATTGCCTTCTTTTCAGTTCATATTTTTTCCGTTCATTTTGGAGCAAAATGACATCAAAAATAAAGATGTATTGAAATTTTCTAGTGATTGTATATTTTTGCAACTGGGTTGTACTTACTAATGCCACTAAACTAAAGACAGTATTGAAGATAAATTTTAGAAAAAAAGAGTACTAATAAACAACAAACTCCCTAACAACAAATTCCCTGACGCAATGGCTTTTCCAGCCGACTCTTTACAACTTATCCAACTTTCGAATCAGGTTTTACTATAGGCGGGATGAACCTTTTGCTCTTCCATCCTTTCTCTCTAGGTTCCCCGTGGGAAGAGGGAAAGGGTTAATACGTTCTACGTCCATCTATCTATTTCACTGTGGACTCGCATGCCCCCAGCATTTCAGAGCGGCCACTTGAACGGCGTTGAGCAGAGGTCACGTCGGAGGTCATAATTGCTTTTCCCTCCGCAGAGACACAAGAACCCTTGAAGAACCGACCCGGAGACTTTTGGCGAAAACCTTTCTTCAACGGAAAGAAGAAAATCTATTGCACACTTTAAGAAATCCTATATGTTTGTGTGTTATAAACATAAAATTAATCATCAACTCAATAATTAACCGCCATCCCTCTCTACAACCTTTCACCTTTCAACGCCTCACCTTCGAAGTTACATGGCATCATAATTTAATTAAATAAATAAATTATTTAAACAATAATTAAAATATATCTACACCGATAATAAAACTAACCAACCTGGTATTCATAGAAAAAAAATTAAGAAAATCTTATGCGACAGGTCTTACACTAACAGAAGCAAAACAATTATTTTTGTCTGTCTGTCTGTCTGTCTAACACCTCATCACGCAAAAATACTACACGAAAATTAACGCGGTTTTCACAATTGCATGGTTTCAGGTATAACTTAAAATATGGTGTACGATTTATCGTGATACCCCGTCTAGAGCCGAGTTTAGGCTAAACTGTCTTAAGATGGTAGTTGTATACGGACAAGGTATACTATAGTTCATAAAACAAACACCAAATGGCGCTACAATTTGTTTACCGTGAAAGTACTTAACCGAAACGTTGATTGCCCGCGCATACTATGTTCCGGTTAAGAATTTTTAAACATCCACGCAGACGAAGTCGCGGGCAACAGCTAGTGTTTAAAATAGATTTAGGAAGAGGAAAAAGAACTATCAAAGACGGGTTTTGATCCCGTACATGCAAAACATAACGCTAGCCTCTTACCACTGTACCACCAGAATGCGATAAAAATCTCTGCTACAATTCGGGTACTTATAAAGCGCAGAAGATGATAGAGAGTTATTTTTTTTTTCGTTACGAGAAATTTTTCGTACGAAAACGAAAAAATTTGACGTCACTTCCGTTAAAGTTAGACGATTCTCGTACGTTACGAAAGAAAATCACGAAAAAATTTTTCGATCTCGTTGGCAAATGTCGTTTGCGTAACGAGATCCTTGTTCATGCGCAGTTTGTGCATAGTGAGAACATCCAGCCAAAAATCCTCCATCTTAGTTCTCTCGCTTAGTCGAGTGCCTGTTTGTGCCTTGTTATCCGCCAAAATGAGTCAGTTAGCAACCAGCTATCTTCCTCAATGATCTATTCATGGAAAATGGAATCCCTCTGAGTACTTTTTACGTCGCCTAGAGTAATACAAATGAATTTAGCGTACTTGCTTTATTTCCTAACGTTAAAAAATATTCCCTTTCTGACACTAGATGGCGCCACTTGTACCCTAGTATTATATCTCGTTGGTTGTTTCGATTCGCATTCGATACGAAAAAAAACACAAGACTGCAGATTTGCCGTTAACGAGAAATTTTTGCACGAGCACACTGCTTGAATATCTCGTAACTGAATTCTCGTAACGAATAAAAACTAACTCTCTGATAATAAATGTGGACAGTCGTTTGATTGTAATTGAGAAGGTTATTGCATTGTTTATTTTAAGCGAGTTACGTCATGTCAACAATTGTTTGTAATTTGATATGTTCCTATTGTTGTCATTGTCCTAATTTTTTCTCGGAAAATTTTGTGTATCGAATGGTATCGAATGTGTATCGAAGTGTAACGAATGGCTTTGCATGGGCGTTTAATTTGGTGAAAGCTACTCGTTGAATATTTTTATCCAAATCGGTGATTCTGAGTACGTGGAGTCGCCTTGTAAGATGTTGTTCAATAAAGAAGGCATTCAATTGAGGTCGTTAAAAATCAATACGGAAATTCAGATCTGCTAATCACATTGAACCAGAAATGTAAGAAAATTCAAATGAAAATTCGCTTCAGCTTGAAACTACTGTCGATTAAAACATGCATCATATTCTGTGAGTTGAGTTTTTGCCACCAGGGATGGTGGCGTTTTTACATAGCCTTCAGTTATTAGCTTTGATTCTTATAACTCGTAATAAATGTATTCGCACATTCACATAAAACCACATTACATAAATTCCCTAAATACGTTTACAGTGATCAACCACAGTTAGTTTCCCTTTGGTTATTGTTAATTAATTAAAAGAAGGGCCAAGTAAAGTGCCGACTGCATCCGACAAGAGGTTGATAGGAGCGACAACTTTTCAAGCAACGCTTCATTTGCCAAACTAGGATACAACACTGCATTTTGGGCATTTTCCCAGACTTGCTCTGAGGTTTGAATGGCATTTTGGGCATATCTCTTTATCAACTGCGCCTAAGAATCTTTGGGGATCTTGCACTTTCAAGATCTTCAGAGATCGGTGAGTTTGCTAAGGAACTTTGCTCCAAACATCAACTTTTTCTTGTTTTTGGATGCAGACGGGGCTGAATTTGGTAAATTCATTCTTGCTAGGGGTCACTGGAAGTGTAATGAAATAAATTGTAATGGCGGAATGGTACATTTGCACAGGCCTACCACGAGGTCCTGCTTACGGATTCAAAAACGAATTTTTTTTTTTCAATGTGAGGTTTGTCTCACCAAACACGGGCTGGAATCAGTCTGGGTCCACGCGGCTCGGCACAAATGATTCTTTTATGCCAATCAAAAACCCTTTGCATTAAAGCTCTAGATTAGGAAAGTACGCAAACCTTTTCCGCGCCGCCCGCAGCTGCTGATTGGTAGAACGGCTGTCACGTGAGTTTGTCAGCCATTGTTGGCCCAAACGCAGCGATAGATACCATTGAAATGCATGTGGAAGATGCAATTTAGATTAAATTTTTAACGAAATATTCATTGATTGATCCTAAATTTGAATCCGAATAAGCAAAATTTCAGAATCCTTCAATCTATGCTCCTTGGAGGTTAATAAATTCGTTAAAATATCTGAAGAAGTAATAAGAAGCAAGTACGTTTATATTATAACTTCACCGAATGTTATAGAAATGTTGCATTGTGCAATTCTCAGACTATCAGAAAATATAATTTTTTCTTTTTAAGAAAATACAATTCAATATAACAAGGTTAAACTGTGAAATGTGGAGGTAAAACTTGAAATAAACCGTCCATGTTATTTTCATCTTATTTTAGCAAAGTTAATTATCGCTCATCATTAAACTTGAATATAAAATATGAAATTGAATAACGAAATTTTGCTAGTTGGGTGAAAAAAAATATAGAAAATTTTAACTATAAGTTTTGGATAGATTTTTTACGTCAATATTATAAACCTCCATAAATGAATAAATTTTAAAATATAATTATTTTTTTGTAATTTTTTTTTTTTTAGTTTTTCCAAATTATAACTTTTAAAATTTTCTATCAAAATATAATTATCAAAGTATTTTTATATTTAAATCAAAAACTTTAATAGTTCCTATTTTATTAAATTATATTTGATATTTTTATAATTATAATTATACTTTTTTTTTAATAATTTAATAATTTTTATAATTTAATAAAATTAAAATTGGTAAAGTGAAATTTTTGATATAAATATAAAAATTAATTTCATAAAAGTTTATTAAATTATATGTTAATAAAATTTTATAAAATTATATTTTGATAAATAAAATTACAAAAACTACACACAGTGTTTTTTAAAATTTATTAATTACATGTAAATCGTTTATTAAGGATAAATAAATAAAGTGAAAATAAACTAAAAACTGAATCTGGTTATCATTAAACTGCCTCAACGTTATCATTATTTATATGGAAAAAATTATAATTGAAAACCAAATTTAAAGAAAAATCAATAGTTACAGAATTTACTGATTGCCAGTTATATTTCCAGACGATAATAATAAGAAAATTTGCGAAAAGGATGCATTTAAGACGAATTTTAGAGGAAGGTAACTCACTTTATAGGGCCATTTGGGCCAACAATGGCGGATTTGGTAGCAGACGACGAAGTTTGCCGTACTTTCTTAATCTAGACCTTTACTTTGCATGACATAGTTGCATCTCCAAGCGCCTCTTTCAACATTCATAAACATCCAATTAGGGGTTTCTTCTACAACGAATAGTAATTTGCTTTGACAGCGAATAGCATCTATCCGAATAGCTGTTTTCAGGGTTTTACCACTCTGTGTCCAATTTTGGTTTATTCCAGGGTTTTTGTGTCCCGTCCTTCTTTTCTTCTACATCCGTCATTCAATTTAATACGAAATTTCAGATATTTGCTAGGTGTGCGACTAGGTTTCCGGGTTTCACACCTGGATGGCGCTAACGACACATGTAGTCGAAATATATGCCGGAAGTTGTGTTTCTTCATAACGTGGACATCTGTTAAGCAATAACCAGTCGTAATACCAACACATATCGCAACGCAAAAATATTTTTCCAACAACGAAGATGTCGGCTTTTGTGCCAAACAAGCAGCATTTGCGGGAAGCTTTGGCTTTTTGCTTTAACCTGAAAAAAAAATGCAGTTGATCTCTTTCAATGTTGAAGCTTCGCCATTGATAGTTACAGTCGCCAAATCCAACCCTAGTCATGATGCAGAAATGCGACATAAGAGAATGGTAAGATCGAAGGGAAGTTAAGCTAAAGTTATAAAATGCATGTAATAAGGACTAAGAATATTGCACTATCCGAATTGTTCGAAAATGGCAAATCGACTGGAAACTTCTAAGTTGCAATGATTTTGCTGGATAAGAATGTGAAGTGACCAATAGACAAGTCATGGGAATCGTTCCTTCTACTATAGAACATATGATCATGATGTTGGCTATCAGCACCTCATTGAAAAGGTCTTTTATCGTTCATATTTCTTGTTTAAAGTTCACTACGTACTCAAGTAATATTGCAAACAAGAAAATTAATTTCGCATTAATTACAAAAAGGCCTTTTATGGGCTACCAATTTAACATTAATTCATTCAGTTCGAGGCTATATTTTACTCCATTAACTGACAGTTCTCATGATTCGCTCGTAGGGCTACTCTTTGGTCCAAGTTGTAAGGACTGCTGTCTCAGGAACTCCTCCTGCTACAAAGTAATGCCTGCTCGCACACTGCAATCAAAAGACGAAGCCATTTATTCTGCCCGGAATCCATGTACTTCCAGGCAGATGGAACAAGTGCATTGGACATCACACAGAGAAACGACATTACCACTTTTGATGATAAGGCTCATTCCATTTTTCTAAAAAATCTTATTTTCCAACTTGAGCTTGACTCCTCCATAATTAACATATTCGGTTAACCGCAAAGCCACTTAAATTTGGTTGCCAAGGAGGTAAGGAGAAAATGTGAAAGGAAATTAGATTAATTAATTAATTAAGCCTAGTTTAATTAATAACTAATTAATTAATAATGAGTTGATATTAACTAAGCACAAACTAGATTAATTGATATTATTCATATTGACTCGTTCTGAGAAATCTTATCCGCGCTTAGCTGAGAATTACTGAATGCTATATTTCCGTTCATTCGCACTTTTTTTTAAAGTTCTGGACATATGATATATGAAGTGAACGGAGCTTTCATCGCTGATTACGAATATCGCGTCCAAATTTCTGTGGGTTCAATAGTTTCCAAAATTAGAATTTCAGAAATATGCTATATCTCGAAATTGGTGAGTCACGGCAAAATGGAACCAAAACAGTTCATTATAGTACATAAAATCAAAAAACTTGAATATATTTACCAATGGACAATATTCTGATGGATACTATTGAAAAATCATAAATATCGATAATTGATATTCAATATCTTGTGTCGAAAAGTATACATCGCAGTCACGTAATTGGACCCCTTCCACCGGAGGTCATGGAGAAGCGGCACTCATAACTAAACATGATGCGACGCCATTCGTCGTCTGTCCATGTCTCCTGGGCGTTGGTGTTGTGGTGTTAAGGATCCCAATTGTAGAGTCTCCAGTGCATGTTCGTGGATGGCAGGTGCCGATGCCATGGGATTCCTTAATGCTTGGAGCACCATACGACGTGCTTGGGTCCTCCTTTGGAGTGGTGTTTCATGGTCGATCCGAATCTGCACGCCGTGCATGGGTGCCTTCATGTACCCATTGATTCCAACATCGGGCCACTGACATCTGAATGGCCCACATGCCTGGCAATTGCACGATACGACCAACCAGCTTCATGCAGTCCCACAATGCGGCCCCTGTCAAATGCTCTCAATTAGTGGATAGGATGTCTAACGCGTCTGCGAGGCATCGCGGGTGCTTTTTACAGTACAGTAATCCTCTCTGAACGTCTTGCGTAACTGTCGCACTCACAGCAGTTGACTGGTAACAACTTATCAACAACATGGCGGTGACATCACGAATGCACTCTTGTGAGCGTTCTAGACATTACACATTGTCACAAACACCGTGTTGTTTAATTCAGAAAACCAAAGTGTATTGGAATAGAAGTTTCATGGAGAGAACGGGAGAGGGCGTGACAAGGAGATTATTTAAAGATGTGCAACCGGAAGATAAGGGGAGAGAGCTTTTAGTTTCCACTGGAGGAAAGGAAGAAGGAGAAGACGGAAAGAGCTTGATTTGTTCGGAAGGAATGAAGCAACGGCAGAGTTCTGCGTCTCAAGAAAAATGCTTATTAGTGTCGGTGAACAAAGGAGTAGACAGCGAACTGAGTTAAAGTTTGAGCATTTTCACGGGTTTGCTCCATGTAACGACCAAGAGACGTGAACGAGTTAAAGGTCAGTGAAACGTTTAACCTTCTTTGGAACTGTATTACTCATGATAGAGATGAGCACAATAAGCACTCTACAAAAGAGAATAAAGAACATAGTGACTGTGTAAATTACAAAATTTTACATTAAGCTTCACTCTGTCGAGTAAACACAGTCTCTATGCTTAAGAAGTCTTCTTACATCTGTGCTCACAATAGAATGTCGGACCACACGTCCAAGCTTTTCGCAGTACAGTCGAACATTGTTAATGTATAACCGCATAATGTACGTATAATCCACTTTATGTATATACTTTTCTCTTGTTCCCGATCCCTTGAAAACTATTTCTCTGTAAACCCAACTATTTAATATACAGAGTGGACTTTACCTGCTGGTCTGCCAGATCATAACGAACAAGTTTTACATAGGAAATTCTTTCCGAAAATGTGACCAGCCACCGGTAGAGGCCGATGTTCGCAGGCGTATTAGACAGGAAGACAACTTCGCATTTGAAATCTTCTGTTGAACTTAGTGGGGACACTTTGAGACCTCCAGTGGACTCACTCACTAATCGATCCGGATCATTTTAAAGTGTGTTTTCTGCTTCAGTGTGATTAGTGAAATATTACAATGGCCTGTTTAAAATAAAAAGTGTTTAGTGCCCAAGGTTGGATTAAATGTGATCACAAGTCTGCAGATGTTTGAAACTACATAATTGTAAGTAGAGAGAAATATTTTGACTTATAAAATTTCTTAGGTTGTCATGACAAAAGTGTGATGAAGGACAGATTCATTAGAATTGAGTCTTTAGTAGTGTTATCTCTATCCTCAGAGTGATTGAAGGAGGTTGAACTCTCCTTATTGAATAATTATCTCATTACATTTATTTGAACTTTTGCATGTTATCGTTGTTGTAAGTAATTGGGGATTTAGGATTAACTTTCTTCTTTGACGTTAAGTACTATCATCTTCAATATTTATTTTGTATCTCATTGGTAATCTTTTAACCTTGAATAAAAAGATATTTAATTCTAATCCTTGCCAATCTTATTGGATGAACAGATAAGACACAACCTGCCACTTCTTTAAAGAACCCGACCTTTGTCTTTGATTGGTCGTTTTGAACGAGTAAATACTGAGCTGGTTATTAATCAATCATTTAATATTGAATCTTTGTGTTTTGAAAAGAGGTAGAGAAAGGGGGGATGGTTCAATCAAGCTAACATTGGTCACACAAGCACCCAATATGTAAGACAATACAATCAATGACAATGGTTACAGTATCCACCCTGTATATTATATAATGAGACAGCTGATAGAGTAAACCTAACAAATTTTCAAAATTGGACCAATCATTAAGAAGATATAGCATATCAGTCGGATGATATGAACTGCGGTATTTCTTCATTATTCAATATGTGGTTTAAATTTAACAATATAAACCCTAGTGCAATGAGGTACAACTTACCAACTCAACAAATGAGAGCCTTGTTGCAACAATGATATGAAATAGGATATATCTCGTGGTCAAACACTACTTGCATGTGTTTCGCTACTTAAACTGACGGACTCTAGAATTTTTTAATTCATATAATCCCTACAAAAAGAGTCTGCTTTTATGGTTTCATGCTTTATTCTCACTCACCCACGTATATACACTCAAAATCTTATACACTATTCCCAAATACGTACCCATTCATACACATCCACTTATACATCTCAAACATGTTCATACAAAATCGAATGCATTTACCAATTAATATTTTTCCACATTTAAATCACTCAGAACATTTTAAAGTTCGTTTTGATAAAGACAACTTGCTCATTCTAATCTGTTTTTTTTTTTAATATATGAATTCATGTTAAAAAATTCAATACATACATTCATATTTGTAGACACACACACATACAAACATTTTGTCTGTGACGTCACTCAATCGCCTAGGGTCCGTCTCATGTTCTCGCTGATAGTCGGCGGCGGCCCTTATCGGTTGCAGAGTCCGCAAACGATTTCCTCTTTCCTCGGAGAAAAAAAAAATATATAAAAATCGTCTTTCCCAGCCACCCTCTCAATCCGTCTTCCCTTTCGACCGACATCTTCCGACAGCGAAAACAGTGAAGAGGATGTCGGGAAGCTTCGCTCTCGTAAACGGCTGCTGACTTCAGCGAAAAAGCGGCCGACCACCGACTGGCTCTCGAGGGGCCCGTAAATACAATCAGAGCGATTGTTGAAGAAAAATCCCCCTGTCGAAAGGAAAGAAAAAAAAATAATAAAGGAAAAAAAAAACCAATGCGCATGCTCAGATCTCTAAGCTATGATGCTTGCTCGCTTTTTTCCGTTTTATAACTCCGTTCCCCACCAAATCCCGTTCGTTGTCTTCTCCCCATGTTCGACAACTCCGATGGTAATCGAGAGAAAGATTTTAATCGACTACATTAAAAACAAAATGAAGATTTAAAATTTCAGCAGCGGGTGGGGGCGAAGATAACCCCCGCCTCAAAAACTCTTCATTAATTCTTCGCTTTATCAAGGCCGTTGACAATTCCGAGGCTTAATGTCTCGATTTAATCGGTTTCTGTCGAAATGGCCTCAACGGGGAGATAAGGGGATGCTAATAGCATTCGCTTAAAGGGGAAATCGAACCCGGGAGCTTTTTACACGGCTGAAAGGACAACGAATTTGCATTATTTACTATACCCATGTGTATTGTGCTATACTCAAAGGGATCATCCAATTTCAACAGTCGCTAGTACAGTTTTAATTATACAAAACCGATTTCGTTTAGAAAAGCTGTTACCATATACACCCGCCGAAAAAATTTATTATATAAATAGTCATTCAGAAAATTCATTTACTCTAAACAACACGTCATTGTACACAGCTGATAGAAAATGCACACCTCTAAATCTTCAATCATGATTACAAAAGGAAATCCATGTCGACAGAAAAGCGTCCTACGTTTGGCTGAATGAAGAGAGTCTCTTTGGAGAAACTAAGAAACCATGACTGCCATGCAAGGCCAGGTCAGTTTGGTCGCAGGAAATCAAAGGCCCATCCAGATTTCAGGCTAAATAATCCAGTCACTTTATAGGAGACGCGAAAGCGATGTGTCTACCAAAGTAGAACAACGAATTATCACAAGTTTCTCCACAATGAAGGTATGAAAGCATCTGAAATTCATCAGAGACTTCAAAGACAGTTCACATGTTTGTCTCGATCCGTCGTTGCTTGGTGCCAAAAGTTTGAAGGAGGGCGAGAATCCACCGGCAAAAAACCTCATAAAGGCAAGGTCAGCAATTGCTCTCAATAATGGCGAACAAATGAGCTGATAAGAGACAACAGGCGGATTCATGTCTGAGAATTGGCTTCAATACTGAACATCAGCACTGGCAGTGTGGAGACCATCATCCACGATAAGCAGCTGAAATTCAACAAGATCTGTGCCAGATGGGTCCCTAAGCAATTCTCCGAGGATCACAAATCTGTTCCATGCTGCTGCAGCGATAGGATAGGGAAGGTGGCAGCTTCCTAAGGCGTGTTGTGACCATCGACGAGACATGGATTCATCACCATACTCCCGAAAGCAAGCGTGCGAGCGTGAAGTGGCGACACACTGACTCACCAGGACCCAATACATTCAAGATGACACCGTCGGCAACGAAAGTGATGGCGATTGTATTCTGGGATATTAAGGGTATCAATCATGTCGATTTTCTGGAAGAACGTCGAACCATAAATGCACCCTACTACTGTGACATTTTGAGGACGTCCCTGAAGCCGGCACTTAGGGAAAAGCTCTGGTCAAGACAATGCCAGACCACACACATCTGGACACACTGATGGAACTCAAATGGGACAACTTTTGAGTTCTTTAAGGGCAGAGAATCCGGCTCAAATGAGGAAGTGAAAAAAGGCTGTCCTGACGTTCTATTGAAAAGAACGCTTCAACAGAAATAGATTTAACACAATTTTTCAGTTCTTCTTTCGTTTTGTGATACCGTTTTGCGAAATTCTGTATTTTTGAATGGTTTGGTACTTTTACATTGATTACAATAATTTTTTTAACCATGGGGATTAATCCTCGTCTTTTACTACTGTAAAGTCTAGCTATCTGCATTTCCACAGAAAGGTCAAATCTGTCCTATCGGGCACGAAATTGTTAAATATGGAATAAGGAAATCAAATCTTACGACTATACTGAAGGAAATAGATGAGCAGCATTCAAAAGCAAATGTTTAGAAGTAGTCATTTTCGGCTATCGATATATTTATGAATAAAATTTTTCTAAGTTTTACCTGCTATTCATTATTGTCGATAATCTATATAAGATGGCACCAGTAACAAGGTCACGTTAAAGCACCAAAGTTGCGCAAACAGCCCGGAAGTCGCCATTTTGGACCTACCATAAGTTTCAAGAGAAAAGGGTATTTTTAAATTAATTAATTCACAAATAAAAATTAATAATTAAAAAGCATTTTTACTTAATTAACATTCATTTAAAGTAAATTCATTTTTAAATAGGAATGATTGCGAGCGAAGAGCATTTCTGGTCTACTCATTCAACACATGTTCACTTGTGAGTACTAACGTGGCCTACGTGATAGATAAAGGCCTGCTCATTCGTCTTCTCTACAATGGTAGCAAATGAAATAAGTCAGGTTGGGCTTTCCTGCATTAGTAGGTGCTTCCCAAGGTAATCTAGAATAACAGGTAGGTCCAGTTTGTCAGAAGTGCTTAACGCGCATGCGTATTGTGACGTCACGGGATGACTTATGGCTTTACTTCCGGCGTGTGCGGTAGCCATTATTCTGGTCACAAAAGAAAACGTTTTCACGTAAAAAAACAAAACTCTTACGTTGATTTCTGAAGAAACGTTTATTTGTAAACTTACTATTTTATAAATTAAAATTTCCTAGTGCCTGCATAAATAAAGTTATTAAGAAATAATATCGAAATTATCATGTCTCTTAACTGCCAACGGTTCCGACGAATCAATTTCGAAATCTTAACGAGGAATGATAACTAGGCCTAATGATAAGGAGAAATACGTTATCGTCCTTGTCTCTGTGTTCGCTTAACTATCCGCACATTGCGCGATGAGTGAACATGAGACCAAGGTAAATGATTTTACATTTTAAAGACCCCCACCCACTCCCCTTCTAACGAACCGATATATAACCCTTTTTCTATTTAGTCTCAGTAAATTTCACTTACCTTGGTCGCATGATCAGTTATCGCGCGATGTGCTGATAGTTAACATCAACCCTGTATTCACATTAAAAAGATAATACGTAGGTACATTTTACAATAAATATAAATTACGTAAGTCCCTTCATATAATGGCATTATTATTTAATTAAAATATATAGTATAAAGAATGAGAATTGTGAAGGAAATGAACGAGTCGTCAAGTGTGGCTATCGCACGACTGCTTTCATTGCCGCCATGTTTTAGTTTCTGTTGAGGTTTCGATTTAGCGGGTGTAGGTTTCGATGTATGCTAGTGACGTCAAAATACGCTTGCGCAGTAAGGCAATTTTTACTACTTCCGGCAAACTGACCCCCACCTTGTATTCTAGATCACCTTGCATCTAAACAGAGAACAAATTGAAGGCATTCCCACATAAAACAGGTTAGCAAAATCTTACGATATGTAGAATCGTTCTAAGCGACTAGAACCTCGGCGACGAAATTCCCCGAGGTTCTCGCGGCAGGAAGTGACGCTTTGTTCCGTCGTGCTCTCTTGTGAAGGGAATGGAAGATCCCACGCAAATTTTCAAATTTTCGAGGCATTTTTCTTAATAAAATATTAGGAAAAATCGAAAAATTTTGAATGATATATACTCTATTAACTTGGATTAATGTTATGATACAAAAAAAATAAAGTCGATTTTTTTCCGTGGAGTTTACCTTTAATGTGTAATATTTTATTACTCGAGAGGGCGAGGGAGTGAATGACCGCTCTGGGCGGCCCAATCCTAGCTATGCTGCTATTTGCCAGCGTATGAGAATAAAGAACTGAAGGTTACTCCAAGTCCTCATGGATTCGTTTAGTGTTGTTCTCCTTCAAATGCAGGAACCTTATCACTGGGCTGCGCCATGTTGCTTTCGATGTTCTGGCGGTATTTAGCGGGTCTGCTCCAAATGACGCTTTGTATCCTCCAGCACTCGAGGGATGTCGCTTTCCAGTGGAACCAGGCATTTTCAAAGGTGATCGCTCTTTCATGTTGATTGTAATGACTTTATGACCGTACCTCGTAGGCGGAGAAAGACTAATACTAGTGTATGTGCAAAATTACAATATTCTATCTCATAGCTTTCTGCCTAAAGAAATGAATTGATGAATTCCCCTCGTAATACACTGGTGGACAAAAGTTTGGGGTAAGTGTGTTTTCTAAGAAAACAATTATTTAGAGATTTTATTGTATGACACCTTTTTACTTACTATTGAATATATCAAAATTGACAATTGAATAATTGATCTTTTAATTTGTTTTTAAATTACATCCAAATAATGCAAATTACACTGGTCAAAAGTTTGGGGTAACAGGTAAATAATCATCAAGATATCAAAAGTAAAGGAAATTAATATGAAATCTGACCGCTATTTAACTTTATAACTTGAAGAAGGCGATTTGTCATTGATGAAAATAACTTCTTGATGGTGTTTGGTGCTATTTTAACAGCGGAGGCCTCAATTGCATTGATTAGCTGCATACGAGTTGAATACTGTTTGTCAGCATAAATATCCTGGCTCATAAGATGCCAAACATTTTCTATTATGTTGAGGTCGGGACTCTTTGCCGGCCAGTCTAGTTTATGAACTTTGTTAGTGGAAAATCATTCAGTAAAAATTCGTGCTGTTTGCATTGTCTTGCTGCCATACCCATTGTTATTGTCTGTAGTGTCTCTTGCAGAAAAGAATGGATGTGCTTTGAAGGTCTTCTAAGTATGGTTGTCGTATATTTGCCCTCAATTACTTTTATCTTCAGGTGACCCGTGTTTGAAATGGCACCTAATGGCATCACATCTCCTCCTCCCATTTGGTGCTTATTTCTGACCAGAGCAATTGGTTTTTGGCCTTGTTTTTTAACATAACTGCACATGTTATCAGGTCCAGCCATGGAAAAATCGTTTTTCATCAGAAAATACCACCAACCCAAAATCAGTCTTCTCATGATGTGTTTCTGAGCAAATTGAAGTCTTGCTTTTTTATTTTTTGGTGTTAATGGCAGTAATTTTTCAATAGCTTCATAATGAAAGTTTTCACGCTGCAATTCACGCCTTATGGTTCTGGTTGAAGCCTTCAAATCAAGATTTAATTCGATGCGCGTACTGTTTACAATGTGGCCAGCTGCAATTTCTCTTCTCCCATGGCGTTTTATGCTAGATTTTGTCCGTCTTGTAAGTGCAGATGGGTTTCCCATCTTCTTTCCTGTCTTCCTGTTTTCATTTTTAATTGCCCCGATTACTGTATTGTAGCCAACATGAGCAATTTCAGCTTCTCGCTTGAAGTTCTTGTATTGAGCATACAATGCATGAATTTCCTTCGTTTCTCATCAGAAATCATCTTAAGACACTTCTTCACATTCCAAAAAATATTCATGCACTTTACTGTAAAAAATATCAGTTATTTACCTGTTACCCCAAACATTTGACCAGTTCAGTTTGCATACTTTGCATGTAACTTAAAAACAAATTAAAAGATCAATTTTTCAATTTTCAATTTTGATATATTCAATAGTAACTTAAAGGTGCCATAACAATAAAATCTCTAAATAACTGTTTTCTTAGAAAACACACCTACCCCAAACTTTTGTCCACCAGTGTACATATCTGTATATACTATATACGCAGATCGTCAAAAGTAATGCAACCTCTAAAGTCATCAAGATATGCATTTGGAGGAAAAGTACATGTTATACAAAATACACGGCTCAAAAGAATTAGTGGAACACTTCTGAAAATGTTTGTAAAATCTCAAGATCAATACTTCCGATAGTTTTTTGATAAATTAGATGTGGTCTATTGAAATCACTGGGTGTTTTTTATCGAGTTTCTCTTTTTTCCTTGAGTTTAAAGTGAAAATGCCAGAGACCCCTTAAAAACAGAATGGTCATAACCACATGACAAAGGTCACATGGTCTTCAAACAGCATTAATTTGTATGTTAAAGCTCTGATACAGTATTCGGACGTATAATCGAGACAAAATGAGACATCTCCGGCTGGAGGAAGTTGCAAGAGCTGTTACGCTGCTCCAAGAAGGCTACTCAATCAGATCCGCCGCCAGACAGTTTCAACTGTCACCTTCACTGATCCATCGTGCATGGAATCGTTTTCAACAGACTGGTCCTTATTTGCGAAGGGCTGGACAAGGACGCAGACTTATAATGACAAGAATGCAGGACCGACATCTTCAAACTTCTGCTCTTCGCCGACAAACATCAACTGCTAGAGACTTGCAAAACGACCTGCGGGCGGCATCTGAAGTGGTTGTTTCTGACCAAACAGTCAGAAACAGACTACGGGAAGGTGGTTTGAGAGCCAGAAGGCCGAATCGTGTACCTCATCTCACGCGCCCGACGTCCGTTTGTTTTGCATTAACTGCAGCTGTGTCGGTAGTGGTCTATTCTCTTCACAGACGAGTCCAGATTTCGCCTAACTCGTTGTGATGGACGTCAGCATGTGTGGAGTCGCCCTGGAGAGCGCTTTGCAGAAGCAACAGTGCAACAGACAGACAGAAT
>JAHWFO010045447.1:0-13714 GCA_023313115.1 Rhysida immarginata | reverse complement strand
TAGAATAAATGTCAATTACAATAAGCCACACCTAAAATCACTAAGGCTCAAATTAATAATTAACTTATTCAGACTTCAAAATGACAGGCTATCAAAAATAAATGCTTGAATACTTAATCTTAAACCGAGCATATACCTTAAATGTATAAAGCAACAATAAGTAGATTGGAATCTATTCCAAAAATAAAAGTACGAGAATTCAATTATATTCTCTCACATAACCTCGGCGTAATATAATAAAATTAAATAAGCATACAACAACACTTGACAATTAGCAAATAATTCTAAAATGCTATTTGCAAAACTTAAACAATAACTAATTAATACTCTTAGCAAAATCGCCTCGGTGAGGCTCACAACGTATACAAATGAATTAGTCTAGATTCATGAATAGGAAGACATAATTAATGGACAACTACACTTCATACACAAATGTGCTAACGCAATAAAAAGACATAAATTGTGTATGCAACTTCAAACTTAAAGTTCCAGTCCGAGTAAGTTCAAACTTCACAAAGTTACAATGACGTTGCTCTTGATATTGTTTAAGAAAAATAAAATGTCATTAACGTGATACGTGAACACGAGACAAAATTTCTTTATGCAAGGATATCAAGTCCGAAATAAATCACGACAAAAAGGTATCAAAGTCACAGTTCAGGGCTCTAAAATATAGAGATGGAAAAAAAACAACAGGTTAAATGCTTACGCCTTTACATCACATACTTTAACTAGTAAACAAATGAATAACCACTGTGAAACATTTAACAACACAGGCGTCGATAAGAGAATAAATTAACTTCTTAACACAGAATTTATTCAACGGGATTGTAGGCGTTAAAAGAGAAGGAATAGCTGCATGACACGAGGCATGATTAAGCTGTACTCATTTTTGACACTGTGAAGCCTAGTTGGTCGTCTAAATAGGCCCGAAGGCTGAACGGCCATAACCCGTTGACGACGGCACGACACTGTAATTCACGGCGTGCGAGCTCCACAAACGCCGCACGAATCACGCTCCCATTCACACCCACAAAGAAAGATGCACTTACTAGGCTATGACAGCGGGACACTATCGTAGTCGGGAATGCATTGGCAGGCCCCTCGGTGTGAGACTGCGATGAAGAGACGTTTCGTTGGCTTTGTTCGAATCCGAGTTCCGAAACCTCCGCCTGTTTAGCTTCGCTGCCCGGCGTTGTCTTCTCCAACGGCGTAGTTAGGTCGCTGACGGCCGTCTTCGACGCGGCGAGACGAGTTTCATTCCCGCTACCCAGTCTTAGGATGTTGCAGCAACTCCTCTCGCTAATCGGCGTCCTCACTCGGAGCTCTTTTTCTGTACAACCTCCCCGGTTGGAAACTCGGGAGTTCTTTTTTGATTTCTCCGTTTTTCGTTCGAATGCCGCGCTCCAATCTCTCCTCGCTCGATCATTGGCCCCTGCGTGTTGACGACGATGATTATCTTGGTGACGTCGCCGTCTTCTCCTCCCGGAGCGATAGAAGATCCGAGAGCGAAAATAAGTTATTGCGTCACTGGAATTCTCGATGGAATTCGAATTCCGTGACAGTCGTCAAGAGTGTAACAGAACTTCTGCAAAGCCCGGTAATTTTTGTGTAGAATCTGAAATCTCATTAAATAAATTTTTTTTAATATTTAAGCTTAACATACTATCTCGTATCCAATTAACAACTTTCATTAAATTTTTTTTTGTGTTTATCTTAATGGTCAGTTGTTCGCTTCTATGCATGTTTAACTTAGCTTTGTCATCTGCATATAGATAGACTAGGGATTCTTCAACACAATTAGGTAGATCGTTCGTAAAGACATAAAACATGAAAATGCTTAAAACTGAGCCCTGAGGGATACCACACTGCATTGTAGTTTTCATTTCTATATCGTATGCCTTATTAAAATCTAGGAAGATTAATGTGGCATATAATCCAATAGCAGCAATACCCGAACTGAGGATGACCAGCAAACGACGACCAATGACGACCAAGGATGACGAGCCAATCATATCCCTGTTTAACGGTTCCAACTTTTTATGATTTTGTTAATGTTTTTTAATTGGCTACTGTTTTCTAAATAACATCTTGTAACTTATTCACAATTCATCGTTTTCCTCGATGTACACAAAGCCTTCGACCAAGTCTGGCACGATGGTCTTATTTTTAAAATGATTATGGATGGATTTCCTCAAGACATAATTACTCTGATACACTCGTTTCTCTCCAACCGGTTCTTTCAGGCCAGAGTTGGAGATAATCTATCTCCTATGTATGAAGTAAAAGCTGGTGTCCCACAGGGTTCAGTCCTGGGGCCAGTATTATTCAATTATTTTATGCGAGACTTTCCAAGTCCTTCTAAATGTAAGCTCTTTTTTTACGCAGATGACGCTGCTATACTGACCTGTGCTCGTCAACCAGCCGTAGTAGTCTCGCGGCTGCAGAAGGCTCTAAAGGAGTGTGAAAGCTGGTTTAGCAAGTGGAGGCTAAAATTGAATGTAGACAAATGCAAGGCGATGTTTGTCTCCAAGAAGAGAAAGAGATCATTAGATTCTCTAACACTATATGGCAAAAAACTGGACTGGGTTGAAACTTATAAATATCTTGGTGTTGTTACTGACTCTAAACTTACCTGGACTCCCCACGCAACTTATGCGTTGAATAAGGCCAGGAGAGCCAAGTTTAGCTTGATTGCTCTGCTGGGCCGAAATAGTGCTCTAAACATTGATAATAAACTCCTACTCTATAAGGTCATTGTTCGGACTATTTTAACGTATGGTATGCCCGTCTGGGCCACAATATGTAAGACTAGGTGGAAAGAACTGCAAACGTTCCAAAACGTTACCCTTAGGACTATTGCGCAAAAAGATCGGAGAATTGTTCGCAATTCCTCCATTTATAATGACTTCAACATGACTCATATTGGCAAATACGTTCAAGGGCTCATGGAATCCATGCTGCCCAATATAGAAAATCATAGCAACGAGCTAGTCTCGGGCATTTTAAAGCATCCTATGCATAGAAAGAGATATCGTGATCCAAGGCATATACTTGATATTAATTTTGAAGACATTGATAATGTCTTATTTCCAGATTACTGGACTTCATAGGTCGTGTTTTATCTAATATTAGTGGTCTGCTTCTAGTCTAGACAATCGTCAATCAAATTTTCCTCCACCAAGAGGAGGCAATTTTCTTTTATACTTTGGATGACCTTTGTGGGTACATCAGGCTTCTTTTCTAATTCAGTGTATTTCCCTTGGAATATGATTATGAAGGGTGAGATTATGGAAGCTATGCTTCAAGTTCCACACGAATACCGATACACTACACTGTTCGATTGTCGATTGTCGATTCACAATTCATCAGAATAGCCTGCCTACTCTGATCGAAGCTCTCCTGTATGCTGAAGAAAGCAGCTTGGCTGCCGAAATGTGCATCCATCGTCTGATTAAAAACCTTATGTGGATTAGTGGTTTCCTCTCATTTATTCTGGCATATTATCTTTTGTGAAAAGCATAACTTAGTTTATCATTTAGGTCTAAGAGTAAGTTTTGAGTGGAGATCCCTTTTCTGAAGCCATACAGTTCTTAATGGAATATATATTTACTGAAAAATTTTTCTAACTTTTTTTTTTATCCCAGTATTCTTATATTTTCATCAAATAAGAAGATATTGCAATAGGTCTATAATTGTTTAGATCCTCTTTATTGCCTTTTTTATGAATAGGTCCTATTTTGATTATTTTCATTATTTGGGGATATTTTTTTTTTAATATTGACCAAATAAGTGTTTTAAAGGTTTTGATAGGGTTTTTAAATTATTTTTAATGTCTCTTGGTCTTATTCCATCAATCCCTGGGCCTTCATTGACGGGTAGTTTACAGGGTGGGAACAAATTAATATGACCACGTGCTAGTATCCGGAATATTCACCTTTGGCAGCGAGCACAGCAGCTAGTCGACATGACGGAGAGTCAATAAGTCCTCGGAAGGTGGTTGCAGGTATCTGGGACCATTCGGCGATCAGTGCATCCCGTAATTCCATCACCGTGCGTGGTGGAGGGTCCAGCTTGCGGACATGGCGATCGAGATGGTCCCACAAATGTTCAATGGGATTGAGGTCCGGGGAGTTTGGTGGCCATGGGAGTAGCTTGAATTCATCCTCATGCTCCACGAACCAGTTGTGGACAATTTTGGCAGTATGGAAGGGAGCATTGTTATGTTGAAAGGTGTCATCACCCTGAGGAAACACTGTCGACATGAAGGGGTCTACCTGGTCTGCGACGATCGTCAGGTAATGAACAGCATTCAGAGTACCCTCCAGCGATAACAGTGGACTCAGACTATACCACGAAAACATCCCCCAAGCAGTCACACCTCCCTCACCAGCATGTTGTCTGCCAACGATGGTGTCGGGATGCCTGTTCTCAGATGCTTCCCGGCGATTTCTCCATCGTCCGTCCACTCTGTCCACGAGAAAACGCGACTCTTCAGAGAAAGCAACCCTTTGCCACTCGGCCGAGGTCAAATGGCGATAGTCCATTGCGAATTGGAGGCTTTTTCGGCGATGCACAGGCGTCAACATGGGTGCTGTTACAATACGCCTGCTCCGGAGATCCAATCTCAAGAGGGATCATTGCACTGTCTTGGTGCTGACACGTCTAGTGGACCCACTGTTCATTTGCTGTGTCAGTTGCTCAACAGTGGCACGCCGGTTGATCTTGGCCAGGCATCGTAACCGACGCTCGCCTCTAGGATCGATGACTCGTAGGGCCCCACAGTTACCTCTTCGGTTGCTCGAAACTGTCTGGTTCGTCCAGTCGCGGTACACCTTCACTACGGCAGCCCTAGAGCAGTTCACAAAGGTGGCCGTTTCGGAAATGCTGCCCCCTTGGCCCGATAGCCAATGATCATCCCCTTTTCAAGGTCCGACAGGTCACTTGCTCTACCCATGACGGCGACAATTGCTGTGTTAACGGATGCTACTACACGTCTGCTGTTGTCAGCTTTTAATGATATGCAATGATTTTTCATCTCCATACCATGGGACGTTCCAACTTGTTAGCGGAGAGGTGGTCCTGTTAATGTGTCCCGACCTTGTATTTACTATATCCGTTTTACTATATCCGTTTCCTCCATATCATCTAGTATTGCCTATTCTTTCACCTCTTATAGTATATTGATAAGTCTGTGTTATTGTCTGAATAACTTTATCTACTTGCGTTTTTAAGTTTTCACTAAATAATAATAATACTATTAATAATAATATACTTTCTAAAACTTCTATACCAATCATTGTTTCTAATTTTTTTTACACTTCTCTTTTCAGAGAAAATTCATAGTAGATGTTTTTCTGTGTAGGTTAGATGTACCAGTAGTGGACAGTGCACCAGTAATTGACAATTCACGATTTAAAGGCTTTTAATAAAGTAACAAGTTAAGTAAAGGGATTTGTATTGCCACCTCGTATCAAAAGTAACGAAAAACCCTTATCTAGAATGCCCGAAATCCCGAGCATTCTAGATAAAAAGCCCGATACTCCACTTATGAAAACCTGCATCCGAACATAAGATTTTTCATCAGAACACATGTAAAAATGTCCAACTTATGTTCGCACGATCGCAAAAGATTCATAAATACACTAACTACTTTTCAGTCATAAAAAATAACTACTTTTCAGACCCCCTTCTTTTAATCAGCGAAAAAGGAAATTATTTATCAAGAAAGTAGCCCATTCATAATTTTTATTGCTTATGTTTTTGCAATGTATGAGGCTTCCCAGAACAGCAAAGAACTAGGAGCTTTGCTCCCTATTATAGCCGCAAACCCAAGTTGATTGTTCAATGCCTTGCCGAGTCGAAAAAACCTTTTAATGAACCACTACGCGAGGGTTTGATTACTTGAATTTATTTCATAAATGTTATGCAATATTGTTATTAATTTTACGTGAACCCTTTCGTGTGATCAGTGGACAATACTTCTAGTAGTAACAGAATTTCAGATGACCAATATGTTAATTGTTTTTATCCACCGTCAACTACTAGAACCCAGATATGTAATGTCAAAATCATTAGGGTCAATTATTGATAATTTCTGTTTTTAAGAAAAAACGAACAAAAATATACTATTGTAATATATAATGTAGGGTAATAATAAAAAAAACCATGATGGTTTTAGAGTAACTTCTTAATTTCCAGTAATTGACCTAGCTGTATCAATTATACCCACTTTGACACAACTCTTCTGGGCCTTATTCGCCTATTTGTTCTGTTGGTCCTGAATCTTGTCACAGAGATGATCAACAGATAGCCCAGGACAAGTTATCTTCTAAGAAGAATACTATTACTGTTATTCTCTTTACTATGATAAGAAGTAACATAGGATGAATTGGATGAATTTTGCAAGTAGGAGAACAATTGTCAAAAATCAAGTTTTTCTACGAACAGTTTGTTGGCCAATATCTGATGATATTACACTACTGAAAAACACCTTCATTTTCTATGATCCTTGCACTCTATATGGGAGTGGACTGATTTTATTTATTATTTCAAAGGAAAAAAAGATAAATGATCTATATGAACAAGTTAATTTTTAAAAAGCACAATTTTAGTTAATGTTAAATACTTTACACATTCTTAAAAATGCTTGATTTTATCAGCTACTTTTGAATGTTGTCAATTTTTTTTAAAAAATATATAATACATATATGTAATTAAAATATTGTCAATTACTGGTGAAACTACCTGTCAACTTCTAGTGCATTAACTGTCAACTACTGGTGATTCATGCATTAGTTAGGAAAACATTTAATAATTTAATAGCTTTTAAAGATATAATAATTGTTTAGAGATTGGTGCTATCTGCATTATATTTATAATTTAATGGTATAACTAGAAAGTTTCAAACTGCACTTTGATTTACGTACACAATTTCGTTTCGCGGTAATGTCTTAAACTATCAATTACTAGTATATCTACCCCATTTGACTTTCTAGCTTTAAAGCTATTTTATTACTTTGTTCTTAATAAATCTTGATGTTTTGTAAATAATAGTAAATAAATATGAAAAAGGCCACTTTTGTAGTTTCTAATTTTTTTTTTACCACGACTCTACGTATATTTTAATTTTTTTTCAGATTAAGTCAGGCCTACGAATTCGGAAGGAGTATCAAAGACTACGAGAAGGCTGAGAAATATTATTTTCAGGCTGTTACCGCTGGTCGGAGAAGGAACTTTTATGCAGAAGTTGATCTGGCCAGATTACGCAAAAAGAGAAACCGGAATTACGATTTACGCAAACACTATGAAGATATGAAAGTTCATTACTTGAGCGATAAAGAACGTATCAAACACCTTGATCAGGAAATTAAGGGTGTAGATGATTTCCGAAGAGAAAGACTGGGAAGAGGACGGTCGGATCTTTGGAACAAAAAATAACCGAATCCATCGAACAGATTTACTGACACAAGTTTCCAATTCCAAACTGGAGTCTACTTTTTTCCTTGTAGAAATTTTAATTCATCAACAGACATTTTAATTCCTTATTTGGTTCATAATTTTTAATTTCAGCTGTAGTATAGGATTTTTAAAAACTAAAATTTTAGAAACTCACTTTTATTATTCAGAACAGCATTCAGAATTGTATAATAGAAGCTAAAATGAAATTTTAAAATATTTTAATTGGATGCTTGTGTTTTAGCAATCTTAAAATAAGTGGATTAATATGTTATTCTAGATAAAATAATGACTTTTATTTATTTATTTATTTATTTATTTATTTATTAGTTAAGTATATTACATCCGAGCTCGTCTAAGACCAGTATGGTATTACACCGACAAGTTAGGTCTTAGGGGCTCCATCATTCAAATTACAAACGTGATGTAGCAGAATGAATACAGAATGAAATTTTTAAAAAATAAATAAAAAAAAAACACATGATAAATATGGGTTAATGTCAATTTTTTGAAGTGAAGGGTTGTCTAATTTAATGAATACATAATATATATAAAGTTGGAAATTATTAAGTAGATAAATTTAATTATCAACAAAAATTATCAAAATATATATATAAGAAATGTTACTATCTCATTAATACATTGGCAAAGAATAAAGTTATATAAGGTTAAGAATTAGAGGGAAGAGGAGTGGCTGGATGTATTTAGAAAGGGCTTTAACTTTCTTTTAAATGAGGCAGGGGTTGGAGCTTGCTGCAGATGTTCAGGTAAACGGGCCCACCAATTTATACCAGCAACAGAAACACAGTTGTTATGATAATTTCGACGGGTTAATGGGCATCTTATTGAGGAGGCAAATCGGGTAGGGTAATTGTGAAAATCTTGTTGATGAAGTATTATTGGAGGATTAGATACAATTAAATGTCCATTAATAATTTTAAATATAAACGTTAGTAATTGTTGGATATATATTTGAGAAATAGTTAATATTTTATAGTATTCAAAGTAGGGCGATACATGAGAACGTGTTGGGAGCTTCAGAAGAATTCTAAGAAACCTTTTTTGAATGCGTAGGATTTTTGTTAAGTTAAATTTAGAGGTAGAGCCCCAGAACTGAATTCCATAGCAGATAGTTGAATGTATCAGTGTACTGTATAATAGTAATAATATTCTAGATGGAAGATAGTGATGCTGCGAGATTATGCCAAGTCGTTTACTAAGAGTCTTAGATAATTCTTTTACGTGATTGTTCCATGATAAATCCGGGGATATATGCAATCCTAAGAATTTAAAAGTTTCAGTATAGGATAGAGGTTGAGAATTGTAGTAAATGGGTAATTCACGAGGTACAGATTGTTTATTCCGTTGTGCAAAAATCATGAATTTAGTTTTATTAAGGTTAAGAGATAATTGATTTAATTGGATCCAATTACTTAAAATAATCAGGGATTGATTGATAGAAGTTTGTAGATTCGCAATTGTACTATCAGCATAAGAGAGAGTAACATCATCAGCATAAAAGATAGTGAAAGAGGGCGAAAGAGCATGTGATAGGTCATATATAAAAAGGCTGAAAAGCAGCGGAGATAGTATTGATCCTTGGGGAACACCTAGGTTACGTACTAAAGTTCTGGAGGTTATATTTCCTAAAGTTAAAGTATACTGGCGATCGGTTAAAAATTCAGTTAGCCAGTTTAGTGGGGGACCCCGTATGTTATAGAAGTTGGAAAGTTTATAAATCAGGAGGTTTATTGGGACAGAATCAAAGGCTTTTGAGAAGTCCAGGAATATAGAAATTACATGCCTGTTTTCGGTCATATTCATTGTTATATATTCCATTAATTCATAAATAGCAGTGTCGGTACCACGTTTTGGTGTAAAGCCATGTTGTGCCGAGGAGATTAATTTTTTACTAAACACATAGTTAGATAAACGACTAAAATAGAGTTTTTCGAAAATTTTAGAGAATACAGGAACAATTGAGATGGGTCGATAGTTACCAAATTCCATTGAATTTCCTTGTTTAAATATAGGGATAATCTTAGCACGTCTAAGACTCTTAGGAAAGGTTCCACAAACAATAGAGGTGTTAAAAATGTGAGACAGGGGAGTTGCTAAGCTAGAGGCTACTGATTTTATTATATCTGCTCGAAATCCGAGGGGGTCAGTAGTAACCGAAGGTTTTAGTTGATGTATAATTTTTATAATTTCTTCGGGGGAGGTTGGTGAGATAAAAAAGGAAAGAGGAACAGAGGAAGTAACATACGGGTAGTGTAATATTAAGTTGGGTTCATTCCTAGTGGAAGGTAATAGCGTTTCCAGAAACTCCGTTAACAAAGTTGGGGTAATTACAGTAGGGTCAGAAAAAGGAATAGTTGGTGAGCGAGAGCCATGAATTAATCGGTTGATTGCTCTCCATTTATGTTTACAGTTTGAAATATTATGAAAGAGACGATCAAAATAAACTTGTTTAGTTGATTTGATAATATTGCGTGTAAAATTTGAGAAGGATCGAAATCTAGCCTTCGTTCGCTGACACGGGTTATGACGAAATTTTTTGTATAAAGCATTTTTATGTGTGATTAGATTGAATACATAATCATTCATCCAAGGTTTTTTAAAAGGTTGATTGATTCTAGAGGACGTGGAAATAAAAGGGAAATATCGATTTAAACCGGTTAAAATTTGTTCTATAAACTTATCCATTAGGATATCAGCATTGCTGAGATTTTCAAAAATAGCTGACCAGTCAGATAATTCGAGGAATGAATGGAAAATAGCTAATCTAAAAGGAGTGATTAACCTATGTTTACTTGTAGGGAATGATGGTTTAGAAACTGTTAGGGGAGCATAGATGAAAAAAATAGGGAAATGGTCTGAGATGGACAACTCAATACAGCCACTTAAGCAATTATCAGTATGGGTAGCAAAACATTGATCGATGGCAGAATATGTATTATGAGCTGGGGAGTAATGGGTAAAAAAAGAAATTGTATGGGAGAGTCCAGAACTGGACATTAAATCTAAAAGATTATTTAAACTAGGAGAAGATTTGGAAAAATCAATATTAAAGTCACCCATAATAATTAGTTTTTTATTTGTCAAAGTAAGGTCTAGAAGCATTGAAGAAATGTAATCTAAAAAAATTGGGAAGTGACCAGATGGAGGACGGTAAACTGTACTGAAAATGAGATTGTTGTTAATAGTGGCCGACAAAATCTCATAATCAGGGGTAATTTCTGTGTAATTAGTGCAGAGGGTGTAATGTATTGAATTTGCGATAAACAGCGCAATACCTCCTCCTTTTTTTGTGCGGCGATGGATGGCTATAGAAGTATAATCATCTATAGCGGGGATTTCATAGTTAGAATTCGTCCAGGTCTCCGTTAAAGCAATTATATGGGGAGGGATTTTAAGAAGGGATAAAGACAGGAGAAAGGGGGTAAAATTCGTCTTAATACTTCGGATGTTCAGACAGTAAGAAAATAAGGGAGTTTTAATTAGATCAGAATAGCGATTGGAATAAAGGGTGTTGAAGTTGTTAAGTGAAATTGGATAATTATAAGTTGTCGTAGTAGCAGTTTGCTGACAGGTAACAAAAGAGACTATATTGGAATTAAAAAGAGTTGATGGGGAGCCGGGGGCTGACGTGGTTGTGAGTGGGGGATTAGTGAAGATTGAGGTAGATGGTAGTAGGAAGAATAGAAGTAGTAAATCAAAATTTCGGGAGACGTGATTATTATACAGTTATTAGCGTAAACCGGGGTACGTAAAAGTAAAAAATAATACAAACTAACAGAATAATCTCCGAGTAACGGTTACAGGTTGGGAGAAAATGAATTGTTACCTAAACGTTGAAGATCAGTTGAATTCTGTATGATGATAATTTTCCCTGTTGGAACTTTTAAGTAATTGTTTTCACATACATGTAATTTAATTAGGCTTGCCACTATGCCTTTTATCAAGGAGGTAATCTTATTTATAATAGCAAATAAAATAAGAAATTTAAATTAACAATCAACGCATTTATAATCTTCTTGCCTTTATAATTTACTGCTTTTAAATAATTTAAGTGTTTTTCTTGCTGTCAAATTATTCCAAAGACTAATGATATTATTTCTACCGATATTTCAAAGATTAGCATCGCGAAGTTGAGAAGCATGTCAGATGCTTATTGTTTTCATTATTTAATACGTTTAAATGTTCAAAAATACGATAATTCCATCGAGCAAATAAACTGCTAGATCTAAGACACTAGACTCTGTCTCACTATATGATAAATGTTGCAAGGCAACAAAGGAAAACCAAGTTACCAAAGTCATCTCATCAAGATCAATGCGTAGCCAAAAAAAAAAAGAAATAAGGAGCACTCTTTGTTGTTTTAGTTCAATTTGGACAGAATAAACATAATGTAAAGATGTAAAAAAGAAGTTGAAATAAATAAATTTTGAATAAGTACAGTTTTTATTTGCTTTTAAATTCCAAGAAATAATTAAAGTTTATTAAATAACTAAGAATTTATAAGGTAAAAGTAATTTCAATAATTTTTAAGGAATTACTAAAACATTAAAATTGGTTTTTTTTATTATAACTTATACTAGTAATGTAAGAATTCCAAGTTAATTATTTTATATAATCAACAGGTCTTTGGGTCGTTGTATTGTTGTTTCTAATTCGATTGTCGATCGTCTTCTTATCACTTTGAAAAAACCGGGAATAAATGGCGAAACTAGTCAGTTTCTTCAAACTAACTATAATGTATTGTAAGGCCTCTATTTATCATTTTTTATTTAGGGCAATTTTTTTAATTAACTTAGTTTAGATGTATGTGATTGAAATGCACAGTTCACCAGGATATCCCTGCATTGATTTCGAAATGCAATAAAGTTTTAAGTTGAAAAAATATCCAACTCCAATTTAAGTGTGTCATTTGAGAATTGATAATAGGTGTCATGAGACAGATGTGCATCATCAAATACATCATCCTCATAAATTGACTCATTGGAATCTCCTGTATTGGCAACCATGATGACCATGGTTTAAAGTCTGCTCCACCAATTCACCAATGGCTCATACTTTTTTTTCTTCCGGGAATAAAATTTAAAAATATAATGTATAAGGGTTCAACTGAGGGATGATATTAAAAAAAAGAAAAAGAAAACAGAAGAAAGATGTTTAACTTACCACTTCCCTTATGTCACGGCGATCATGCACATGGATGCTCAGAAGGTCATCAATCAGCTTGATCTTCCCCATTCCTCTAATAGTTCGCTCAAAAACAAAGAGCTTCATCAGCTTGATCTTCCCCGTTCCTCTAAGGCCCGCCGCAAATAAAAAATTAGGAGCGACCTGGTCGCTAGCGACAGCTTGTTGCTCGTTGCCGCCTGCAGTGGGGGGTTCGTCAAAGTCACACTGCTGACGTCAGTTGTCGCTCTTTGTCGCTTGTCGCCAGCTCTTTCCTGCCGCAAATACAAGAGTGTCACCGGCTCTCCCGTATTCTCTCCTATGGTATATACATAATGATAGCTATTTAAATAAATAAATGCGGTAGTGAAATATTCATGCCTTTGGTTCTGTGAACTTATGTTAGTAATGGTTTAATTATTTTCAACTAATGTTTTTATTTGTATCTCATTTTTTAAATCATAATTAATAAGTAATTCAGAAAACAAAATAGGTGCAGACTATACAGAAATTTTTTTTGCTTAGAAAATATAAGCTAACATCCAAAATTCAATTATGAAAATATTGAAACCAAATATTGTGCCTTTCATTAATTTTATGAATAAATTATGATGTGATTTAAGTATTATCTAAGTTCGTTCATATTTAAGTATTTTTGTAGGGTTGTTTTAATATTTTTTATAGTGCTGTTTAAATAATAATAATAAATCCGTATTTTACGATACCCTTGCAAATAAGATGAATGTTACGAACGTTTAGCTTGTCAGGCTAATGTAAGATAAATCATATATACTATTACATGAATTTATTTGTTCATAATAATATCAGTTATATCTTATAATGTTTTAAACATCACTGGATATGAAACATTAAAAAATTTCAAGGAATATTTAGAATTTCTTTATTATAAAAAATATTAAAACAACACTACAATAATACTTAAATATAAAAGTACTTAATAAATAATAAATCATTAGATGGTCAGTGAGGGTTTTAATGGTACGCCTACCTCAGCTGTTCGAATTAATGATGAAAAATAGGAAAGAAAATTCCGCAGCCTGGATTCGAACCC
>JAHWFO010045445.1:0-11203 GCA_023313115.1 Rhysida immarginata | reverse complement strand
TTTGTGCAATAATAGGTATCAACAATGGTATCAACACGCAATGCACCAACACAAGGCAGGGATCAACAATCAATATCTCATGACTAACAATGAAAGGAAAAGTTTGTGCAAGTGTAATTATCCCGGGCAACGCCGGGTACCTCTTCTAGTCTAAAAATAAGCTAAGTGGATATATGCCCGCGAATAGTTAGTTTCTTATTCTGTGTCAGAACGATAAGTCGGAGAAAGTTTAAAACTTTAATTAAAGGTTAATACTTTCTACGGTTATGGTTTTTATTCGTTAATGAATTATGGTTTGAATTTTTGTAAAAAGGTTTATCAAATGAATCATTCATAAAAATTCAAAGTTTAAGACATCAAAAATTCCAAATTTTTGCACGTTAATTTCCAAAATTCAAACAGAACGAAAACGTACAACGTAACGCAACGACATAAACAGGGGTTGAAGAACAAAACGAGCAGTCGGCAGAGAGAGAGAAAAAAAACGAAAACCTGCGCAATTGCTTTACTCTGCTTTTAACAAAGCGTCTGCTTTTGGCAACTGCCATCTTGTGTTCATATACAATAATGAACGAGATCATCGACTACTCGTGCCCTGTTAACACCTGCAATATACGAAATACGAATTTAGTAATGTATTATAAACTAACATGAAGAATAATCAAAATCACGGCGGTTGAAGACAAAATTATAATGAATAAATCATTAGATCGTCAGTGAGGGTTTTAATTGTACGCCGACCTCAGCTGTTCAAATTAATGAGGAAAAATTTTCTCTCCTCTTTTTCATCATTGAAATTATAATACTGTACAATTACAATGAGCAATATGCTCCCTTAAAAGGTAATATTAACGTTTCGCTTTTCTCCTAGAAAAACTGGCCTTAAAAATAGAGATACATTTCTAGACTGCATTTAGTATGCGCATATCCTATTAATTTTTTTATATAAATTAAATCAAAATAAATTAACAAAAATTCAAAACTCACCTTTTTTATTTCTCTTTTTTTTTTTTTCAAAACGTGTAAATTTCTTATCTCTGTCACGCCATCTCCCCATGTAATAAGAATGACACGTAGGATTTTCCATTTCTATTTTTTTATATATTTTTTTTTATTCAAACAAAACTTCCGTTCCGTTCGAACTTTATTCTCCCCGATCCCTTCTCTAGTTATCTTTTTCTCGAGAATTTTGCCATGAACAAGTTAAAAACTTAATTGATAATGGATAGAACAAATATTTTTATTTGATACATTTAATTTTTATTCATAACAAAGCAGTCGGAGAAAATTATAGTGAGGATTATAGTGAGGGAAATAAAAAAATTTAGACGAAGATGTGCATGCTGTTACATAAATATAATAAAATTAATCCGTTTAAAAGGGATAATTTTAAAGATTTTTCTATCGAAAAATGGGATAATTATATTTTTAATGCTAATTGTAAAGTTTTTCCTCGCAAACATGTTTTCATTTAGTTTAGTTTAATAGTGATGATCTACAGAATTTGTTAATGTTAAGGACCTTGAAAATTAATTTTTTGATATGATTTTAATATGTCGAACGTTTAGATATCACGATTTTGTCGAGTGACTTCGCATTTTATAGAATTGCTTATATTTTATTTTATCTAAGTTCCTCCCCCTCCCACTTAAAACCATCCTGTTTCTTCGTTCTTTCTGATTTCTATTGATAATTTCTCATTGATCCGGTTAGCTCAAGGAAACTGTGCAAATTTCACAATCCTTAATTTTAGTTAAAATTGACTCATATAGAGAAAAAGAAAATTAAGAAACTAAATAATTTTAATGTTTAAAGTAATGTTTATTTACCTTGTTGCCAAGTGTAAAAAAAATGTATGGGAGAAGAGGGATTAAGTATATTATATAGTACAGTATTACTTTCTTCATTCTTTGAAATTTTAAATTAAAATTAAAATCTAAGTTTGGGTTAAATAATAGCTGTAAGCTAGCTTTTAACTTCAAACAGAGGAAAATGCTCCGCTTTATTAACTAATATTTTATCGAATTCATAAAATACTATTTAATAGTGATCATATTTTCCTCTCATATTATTATTGGGTCACTCCATGATATTCAGGTGGTTCCTAAAGAAGAGTTGAAATGATTCTTGTATTCGGGGTCGTTATACGGATCTCTGATGCATATTATGGGTTAAATTATAACTAAGACATCGTACTATTAATTTCATTCTAAAATTGCTTTACGCCTCCTCCTAATTTTTGTGTTTTTCAAGAAAATAGATGTTTCCTTAGCCGATTGGGTTAGTGTTTGCTGCCAGAAATTGAAGACAGCAATTCATCATTTAAGAATTACGTTTATTAATTTAATTTTCATTTTTTCTTCACAACATCAATTTTCCATCGGCACCTTTAGACTCAACAAAACATTAACCTATATTTACGGAGAGAAACTTCCCCAGGGAGCAACACCTCTGACGAGTTAAAGGAAGTTTCCCGAAGATTAAAATGTTTTTTTTTTCTCTATGTATCCCATAATGTATCTAATCTTTTGTCAGAAGGAAAAAACGTGATCTTTGTTCGGAATTACCTCTATTTCTTTTTTTTTTTGTCGATTTTAAAGGCTAGTAATAAACAACACCCGGACAAGTCTCATACATCTTAATTTATGCGAAATATTTTTATCAGCTTCTCTGTATGCTTTAAGAATGTGGTTATTTGTTGTTGTTTTTCTAGTTTTATCTTATTATACTAGTTTAATTATCGCAATTGCTTTTTGTTAGCAGAAAAAAAATGATCCTTTATCGTATTTTTATTAATCTCGTTTCAATCTAGTTAAGGTTTGTTAACCTATTACGTGCGTTTTCTTAATAATAGAATCTAATTAATTTCCTTGTTTATATTTTTTGTATGGTTTTATTCCTGTATGGTTTTATTTCATTTCATCCCCCGCATTCATGATCCAATTAATCGTGGGGAACGAGGAATTCCAAATAACGGTTGCCTAAACTTCTATTCAAAATCGAATATAAAATATTTTATAAAATCATATAGTAAGATTTTTCTATAAAGATTATTTATCAATTTTTTAAAATTAGACAATTGTTTTTCCAGTAGGGAATAGATATGATGACAATAGTTACAAGGCCCATACCAACTGTCTGGCCATTTTACAAAAACTTCACACCTTTATATCTTTAATGTATTAGCCCAAGTGAACATATGAAGGCAATTTTATAAAATGAATGAATATATGTGTAATAACATTGCGGTTATATGAGAGTTTTAAGCACAGCTGCAAAATGTTTAAAAAAAGAGTAATTTGCAGCATCTGGCACGAAAGCCTCCATAGGTGCTAGATGACTATTCTTTTGGGCTTTTCATATACAAAGAACGCTTTTCATACATATATTCTTTTTTCTTTTCTCGTATAACGCTTTCGAGCTTTTCCTAGATTTTGTGTGAAACACAAAGAAGCAACTGGCACGATTCAAACTGCTGAAAAAGGCGGTTTCTGGATGGAAGGGGTAAAGGGATAAAGAGCAACTTATGCATATTTTCAGTCAAATCATAACAAAACTTAACAATATCATCAAACGTTGATGTCATCAGGAGAGGGTAAACTAGACGGCAGAGGAATGGGAAAACGATAGTTGATAATCAAATAAAGATTACTGAAGTGAATGCAACATTATTTAGTACCGAAAGGTGCTTTATGCTCTTACTGGAAGAAATGTGTCTGTCTGTCCGTCTTTACATCTGTAACTCTATTTTCTCGAAGACAATGAAAGATTTTCAAAATTTTTTTCACCATTTGATAAGTATTTTTTTTCATCATCGCACGAACCGTTTCGAAGATGGTCGAAATCGATACATTAGCACGTGCTCTAAAGGTATCATAACCCCTACAAATTTCCAATGCTAAGATATAGTAAGTAATACTCAGTAATACTTCAAACAACTCGTAACGACGAGCTATGAGCGAATATAACGGTATTAAGTACCGTTTCCGCCAATCAATAATGACTCAGCGCACGAACCATTTCAAAGATGGTCGAAATTAATGTAATTATACAATAGCATGTGCGTTAATGGTACCCCCCTAAAGCTTTAAATGCTAAGATACAGCAAGTAATACGTCAAACAATCGTAACGACGAGCTATGAGCGAATATAACGTTATTGCCAATCGGTAAATACGTTTTCGCCAATCGATAAAAATGATTCGAAGATTGTCGAAATTGGTTTAGCGGTACCTGTTCTAACGAGACAATGATGGCACCATTGGAAATTTTCAAAGCTAAGATATCGCGTAATCTTCACTACCAGAGAATATCAATGGATACTTTAGACCCATCTTTCGTTCGAAGTTTCCTTTAACTTTGACGTAGAAGCTCACACCCTCCTGCTCTAGACGAAGCTTCCGTTGTTCAGATGTTTCCGACACCAGGATAGCTTTTTATGTTTTATATCAAACGACTATATAAGAGTAATTACAAAATTCGAAGATGGTTGAATTTGATTCAGTGATACCTATTCTGATGATACCATTATGGTAGCTTTGGAAATTTTCAATGCTAAGATATCGCATGTAGTATATCAAACAACTCGTAATATCCTGTCACCAACTAATTTATTAGAATAATTACTAAGTTCGAAGACGATTATTGAATTTAATTCAGTGGTACTTGTTCTAATCACCATTGTGGTACTATTGGAAATTTTCAATGGTGGTACGAATCACCATTTTCAATTATGGCATGTAATATTGTCACAAGGTATTGTTACAGTGGCTAGAAGTAATAGTGTGTCAATTGAATACCAAATGCAACCTGAGAAATGTTAATGATGATTGATGACACCGCCAGATGGCTTGACTATCTAATGCGCCGACAATTACTCTATAATGCACGGCATTCAATGTAAGTTTAACAGCAAACGCTTTAAAAATACTTGTTTAATAAAATAAAATAATATTGTAGACTTGAAATAACATGCAGATAAACCTAATTAAATGAATTTCAAAGCAGTATTCGTTTCATTTATTATTTAATCGAATAGTCATTTTTCTCATTTCTCGGTTGGTTTACATTTGTTTTACGGTTTCGTTGTGTCTCTAATTCAAAATTTAAAATATAATAATATAACCAAGGACGATTATTACAAATACTACGAGTGGAATTAAAATGACGAATTATTTGATTTGATTTGATTTTGAAAGTGGAAGATACATTCACACAGTGAGACAGAATTGAAACAGAGTTGCATTCAGATATGCTAAATGATATTGCAAAATGTTTGTCTAGAAACGTATAAATCCTGTTGGATGCAATCTCCATAACACTGCAGTAGTAACAAATAGCATTATAAAGTTCTTCGTTCTTACGCGCTTGCAATTTCTAGTAAAAGCACTAAACAAAGAAAAAAGTTCAAAACGTGAGAAAAGTAAACTTTTAAAGCTCAGATGTACCCAATAAAATATTGCATATTTGATTTTATTTAGTTACCATATGTAAAATGATTATAATAAAAATACTAACCACGCTAATAAATGATGATACAGAGTGTATCTGAACGGTCTGTACAAACTTCCAGCATGAGTTCCTTGTAGCCAGAGAAGCAATATATTCCCATGAGCATAGAGCCACAAACGCTTCCTTCTGGAGATAGAGGCCCTGAAAGTGTGGAAATTTGAACCTAGTCAATTTTATCGATGTTGTCACAACGCATTGCGACGGTTTCAGGCTCCAGTATTCTCAATCATAAAAATAAGCTGAGAAATAATGCAGGAGTTTGTCCGTCGCCATCCGATGTCAACAGATGGCGCATTCCGCAATCGAGAGACCTCTGTTTATATATGATTCCTGATTGTTAGAAATCGGCGCAAGAAAATGCGCAAGGGTAAAAAGAACACTATAAAAAAAGCAGCTAATTCTCGAATTCCTCCGACCAATCAGAAACAAACGTACGTGTTGCGCCCTCTTTTGTCGGTCTTTACAGAGGCCTAATATCTCGAAGGCCATGATGCAAGATGAGCAGCGATTCAAATCGTATTTTCTGATGACCTGAGTGAAATGTTTAAACTATAAGGATATAGGGATGCAACATCGAATCAAAACATCGATGTTTTTCTGTAGTAGTATTTTCAGTAGAATATTCAATTGCAAAAACAACGTTAAATGAATATAGTTTCAATTGCAACACAAAACAAAATAGTGTCAATTGCAAGAACGATAATTTCAGTGAATAAAATCTTCGGACTGGCGGACTCAGTGAAGTTATTTCAGTGAATAAAATCTTCGATGACATTGGAAGGAAAACATAGATACATCGTAACAATAACATCGATGTTTAAAAAATGTAATCTCTTGGATCTCTTGTGTTAACCACTGCTAATGCTAGAGAAAATGAGTTTTGCCATTTAATATTACTAGTTTTAATCAGTTTCTGCCATACTTAACCATAGCAAAATCTGGCGAGCTTGAATTTTTGATTGAAACTTTCAAGAACAAGAGTAAAGAGAAAAAAAAAATCATTCAAATACGAATTTACAAGATTACGTAATTTAATAAAATAATTTTACTAAAATGAATTTCTCTTTCAGTTTGATTTGTCTAATTTTTAGTATTTCATTTTTATCTTATTTAGTTCAATTTGTAATTTTTTTTTGTGTGTGTAATGGAAATTTGTTTTCGATTTTTTAACATTTGTTTTCTTGCACTACGTAAATGAAAAGAAGCGTTTTATTTTTTTTTTCTCAAAATAAAAATCATCAAAGACAATTCCTAATTATAGTTTAGATTTCATTCATTATCGGTTAGGTGACAAAAAAATCGAATCTAATATCTTACAATTGTAGATAAACTTTTTATCATCTTTTTTGCATATCCCTATACAAGTGATATAAAAATTATTTATTTTGATATTTAAAATTATACGGATGTTCAAAAGTAATGCAAAGTTATTATTACAGGAGAACAAATACATAAATTTAGAATTAAACTCGGGTAAACCAAACCATGATAACAGAGGTGATGAATGATGAGGTTCAGTGTATGGTCAAAAATGGTGAGCTGTCTATGAGAAAATTATAAGTGACTGAATTGAACGAACTTCTTCAATGAATATATAAATGACTTAATTAATATATTCTTTAAATCTACAAAGCCACCTTAAAACAACGTACTGAATCAATCGAAAGTTTCCAGCTACTTATATATTCTTTTAAACATTGTCACTGCTGCCAAATAAAAGTCATATTTAAAATTGCTTAAAAATCTCGGTGTTTGGAAATTAAATTCAAATAAAAGCATCTTAAAAATTTTTCAGCAAATTTAAATTAATCTGCATTAAAATTAATATAAAATGAAAGTCATTTACTTAACTAAATAAGAAAATGATATTGTTTATAAATGAATAGATGATATATTAATTATAATTATATCTAACATTACCTAAATTGTCTAATTTTATGGATAATATGAATTTCTGGAACAACTAATTGTGCAAAAATTATTAAATCTGACAGGTCAAAATATGAAAAATTAAGTAATAAAAATTTCTTTTTCTTTCTCCTATTTAAAATAACGGAACATTCACTTGCTTAAAAATCGTCGAATTTCAAGTAAAATCGTTATTAAAAAAATGAACAGAACTTTTAATTACTGAGCGTTTCATTTAGGCGTTTATTTATAAAAAACTAACACAGGCTATAAATTAAGTATATTTTATTATAAATGCTATATAAAATTTCAACATTTATAAAATTTGTGCAATATTTGTAATAATTTTAACTTTATTGGATTTTCTTATGAATTTACACGACTTTATAGCTAATATTTTCCTCACAATTTGGCTTTATACTTTATTATTATTATGAACATTGATTATGTTTATTTATTATTAATATTTTGTTCGAAACCATTATTATTACAGCAGCTTTATTATTTGTAATAATTGTAATTTTTCCAAGTTTGTAGCTTATTGTAAAATCTGTGATAAGATTACATGAAATAAACTAAAAAAGAGCGATGCGAGCAGAGCAGAATGAGTGAAAATGCAGTGAAAATGGGTGGAGGCATCGAAACGCATCACGCATATAATCTTGTATATTTAAAGAAACGAAATGTGGCGTTTTTTGAATTACAAATTGTCGGCGTCGTTCATAATATCCATCCTATCTCATATTAGCTCTGCTCGATGCGAAGATAAAAGTGCTTAACATGTAGCATTTCTCTACGATGAGAAGCGAGTTCGCCATGTTGGCTCTTCGACGTTTCTCTGAAATTGGAGTGGAAATCTGAAACTGAAACCTTTTTTCCTTTGGACGCTTCTGATTGGTCGGAGGAATTCGAGAATTAGCCGCTGGTGTAAAAAGGCGGTTGAGCGGGAGCTGCGAAAGAGGGACTTGGCTATCGAGATTGCGAGGGAAAGGTCGCACTTCAAGAATGCGCCTTTTTCTCATGAAAGAGAAATTATAGGTGAACCGACGACGAGGGCGTTAAAGAGGAGAGCGAGGAGAAAACCAAGTTAGGCAAATGCGTGCGCCTGGTTAACGGACTCTCAACCCCGCGAGAGCTTTCCTAATGCGACGCATTATTCTGTAATGACTAATTGTGCTACTTCAGTTATTTCTCCAGCTGCTTACGTCCAGAGTTCGTCTGAAGAGGTTTCAACGCCCGTTTCTACAACGTCGCGAGCGGACAACTTCGTTCTCTACGAGGGAAAACTAAGCCCAGCCAAGTCGAGAACTACGTCGAAGGATTCCGACTGCTCCGCCTCAGCAGCCATAGCCAAGGAAGGAAAATTCAGCGCTCCCACCGAGCAGAGGACAGCTATTCTTTCTAGCCAACAATTTTCCTGGAGTCCCGGACGAGAGATATGCTTCCTGTCGTCTTCATTTGAGACGTTTCTGGTGGTGGTATCGTATTTGCGAGTTCGTGACTGTTACGTCGTATATCCCGAAGAGGAATTGAAGCCATTCTCCCTGACTGACGTCATTGGAGGAGTCTTTCCCTGGACCAGTTCAGCTTTTAGACGGGAGAGTCTAGGCACCTTTGCCCTACTTTCAAGGTAAGCCAATTTTACTTAGAATCTCTTCAGCGAATCAATATTGCTGATAGATGTTTTGTTAGTTGGCGGTCTATAGCAAACCGACAAGACCCAGCTAACCCTTTCAGCTCTCCGCTCTTATGCTAATATTTAGTAGCGTCGCGTAGGCTAAAGCCGTTTTAAGCGTAACGTTCCTATAAATTTAAGAGTAGCCACAATCTAAGACAAATATTGTCCCTTTACTTAATTGTCATGGCAGTAAAGGAGCGTGGCAACAGCGATTGCTGATTTGGAGTTTACAAGAGGGCAAGTTAGGTTATCAATTTAACTGGTGTTAGTCCTAAGGGTCTTGGCTTTTGTTATACACTTGTATAGCCATTTACGCACGTCGACATCAGAACACAGTTAATGTTCTCTTTTATTTTATTCCGCAGCTTCCCGTGCGGGCTGGTTTCAGATGATCAACGCGTTGCGTAAACGCGATCCTGTGTGTGGACTGAAGGTTACCTAGGACACCTACTATTAGATGCGAAGCAAGCTGTCAAACAAGGCCGCTTAGCTTACTTTCAAATTTTATGGCTGAGCTACGACGTGGAACCGTAACGCATTTCACTTGTTATTGCGGTTCCCGTCATAGTTAATAAATCATTATTAATTATAGTGAGCAAGTTCTTCTCTTATCATTTTTTTCCAGTGGGGATTTTCTACGTGTAAGTGGAATTCCCCCTCAATCATATTAGTCTGTAAAAGGGCGTAGCTTGCCTAGGGGTAGGCAGCGCGCTCTGGTGTTACTTAATACATATTTGTATTTATAATTATCTTTATAGAATTAAAATATGATTATACCCATTTATAAAATATATGCTCCTTGATCACTTATCTCCTTACACTCACGTTTCCACTGCGCATGTTCGTGACAGATGTTCTGCCTCCATAGGACTGCTGCCCCTAAGACTTTGCTTGTGCACTAAAAAATTTTGAAATTTTGAAATTCTGACTTCGGATTCTTAAACACATCAAAAAGTAGAATAGGAATGTCTGCAAGCCCCACCCTCTATCTCCCAAGTGCCATTCAATAAAATTCAAGGTTCGTTATTTCCAGTGCGTACTCAAATTTATACCTGACAAATTTATCAAACAATTCGAAACGATATGAGAGTAATTAATAAGTTCGAGTTAATATTACGTACAAGATCCAAGAGCGAGTTAATATAAGGGTGGTAATAATAATAATAATAATTAATAATAATAATAAGCGGTAATAGACAGTCTACTATGATGATTACTGAAGTCAAAATTGGAGCAGCATAGCTTTTGGAATTCAAACTTTGTCACATAGCCACTGCGGAATGCAGAAATTTATGTCAAGCATATGGATAGGATGCCTTGACAACAAAAGGAAAGCTCAGTTAAATTCATCCCTCGAAGATAATCCCCGTTCTGGTTGACCTCCTGGTGTTGATGAAGATGCACTGAAGGCAGTCTTTGAAACTAATCCACTTCAAACCTGTCATGAATTTGCCACACAACTCCCTGTGACCGAGGGGATTGCATAACCATATTCGCATATGAAAAAGGTAAAAAAAAATGCATAAATGGTTCCCCTATGCTCTGTCAGCAGCGAATAAAGAGCAACGCCTAATCACTTGCTCACGCTTGCTCCAGTGTTATCACACAGGGCCACTGCTGGACCGAATCATTACAAGCGAAGAAAAATGGGTCCTTTGCAATAATATTCATTGCTCCTACCTATATTATTATCACAGGGGAACCTCTTAGACTGTAGAATATAGAAAGCTACCAAAGAAAGTGTTGTTGACTGTTTGCTAGACAGCAGTTGGAGTTGTGCACTTTGAGGTCTTCTGTATTCTGATAAACTTCAACAGGCTTATCAAAAACTCCTCCAACAACAATCTGCATTGGCAAATTGTAAAGGCCCCCTACTGAAACAGTAGAATGCAAGACCGCAAACAGCTTTACAGACCCGTTCAAAGATCCTGCAGCCTGAATAGGAAGCTTTGCCTCGACTTCCGAAATCACCTGACATCTCCTCCACAAGTTATCACCTGTTTAGCAGCTGAACTCGCGAATATTCTTGAAAGGGAGAAAACTATACAGTTTGATATGGCCTTACTAAAAATTTTAAATATTAAGTAGTGGAGAAACCATATCAGTC
>JAHWFO010045437.1:6399-16921 GCA_023313115.1 Rhysida immarginata | reverse complement strand
TGGTGCTTAACTTCTGCCGTCGGCGTCGTCCGCTTCTCATTTTTGTCAGATGGCTTCTTTTTCTTCGTACGTCGAAGCGAAGCCCTAGATAAGTGATCTGACAGTGAATGATTTCATGCTGTTTATTCATTGTAGAACAAATTTAAAACTATTAGACACGCTACAGATTTGTTCCTAAGACGCGGGATGTAGTATCTTCTGCGTCAACCATTTGATGAGCCACATTTGTAGACTAGTCGCCAACATTTCGACCGTTTTGCCAGAACAGATACACAAAGCTAAGAGGAGACGTGCAGTGATGGACAAAGAAGATTTAGATGAAAATTCAATAGGCTAAATCTATGAATCAAAAATATGATGAGAGATCGGCAGAATTAGATAGCAGAAGTTTAGTTCATTTTTTGCATGGTATACGCCAGTAATGAATATAAGAAATATCAAGAGAAAAGATGTTGATGATACAGATGGACGTGAAGCCACTGAACAACAAAATACTGATAATGAAAACGATGCAGCCTATGACATTTTTAGTTCAAACATCAATACATGTCGACGCAGAAATATGGGCACAGTGTGATTAAGTACCGTCATTATAGCATCGATGACAATCATTTACAAGCCTGAAATGGTTACATTGTTCAATCCATTTCTTAATGAAGCTGTAGATGTAATAACAGGGTTGCATTTAGCAAAATGGCAGGGCAGGGAAATGAACAATAATTAGGGCACATTTGGTCAAAAAGTAGGGCAAGTTCGGAGACATAAGCGCACATTTGGTCAAAGGTAGGGCAAGTCGGAGACATAAGCGCACATTATAATGGTTAGCTTAAATAAATCCAGCGAAAAAGGGCAAGGCGCATTGTAAAAGGGCAGGGCGCATTGAAAAAAGGCAGGGCGCTGCGCCTTCTATTCCAAACTAGATGCAACACTTATTAGATGTACACAAGTTCATCCAATTGTACGATGCGAACGAGGTGAACATTTCAGCCAAAAGGAAAGAATACGAATAGAACAGATATAGATGCATTGATGGAAGAACTTAGAGAACTGTGCAAGAAAGACGACGATATTGCAAATAGCTTTCAAAGAGAACATAAGATGAGTACATGCAAAGTGCTGTTGGCGAGACGGGTTATGAGAACAACAATGAATTCGAATACGAGACCGGCAAGGCTATCGCACTTTTAAGAAAATGTAGCAATGTGATGTCCAATGTGATGTGATTTCATTAACCAGCTAATTTTGTATGAAACAATGACGAGATTATAGGATAAGTGAGAAATATCAGGGGCAGACATCAAGGAGTTTCCGAGATATAATCGTTTATTGTTCCCATTATAAATCAATTGAGCAAATCCGAAAATGTTCGAAATCATTTCTCTAAAGTTGTTTATTGACCCTATGCTCACTCCTGTTCAATATGTGAATGATATGAGTGTAGTAGGTTAGGGTTGTGAGTTCGAAAAGAAAGAAACGGGTGAACAACATCTACAACATCAGCGAAAACAATGCATCTGTCGTTTAAGGTTATAGTTGCCAAATGATTAGTTTGCTTTTGTTTGTTTGGTATTAACGTACTTTTTAACTGCCATGGTCATTTCAGGACGGCGTAATAGGGGCCGCTAATTTTGCCTCGCAAAGGTTCTTTAAGGTGCAGCCGGCAAACGACTACACGGGACCAACGGCTTTACTTCCCTTCCGGAGGATGTGCGTGACCTCAGCATTTTCCCCCTGAAAAAATCCTCGTCAAAAAATCCCGCGTCCTCGGTGATCAGAGGCGATCACACAACCACTGAGTTGCCAACTGAAGAAATGGGCACGAATCAAATGAAAGCCACCTTTGATTTCCAAGTTCAAAGACAACATAAATGATGCTTTGAAATGGACAGCGATCACTAAACGTACAGCGAACATCAATGTAGGTGGCACGACCAAATGAAAACGTGAACAGTTCCCATTAATGCCAACCGCTGAGATCACGGCACTTAAATCCCAAAGTGCTACATTTGATCGTATCTTCTATGATTATGACATATCAGAATAAAATCAACTGTTACTGCTTGGATTGAGTAGATTAACCAGTTTAGATGGATTATATTTAACTAACTCAAAAGACTACTGTAATTGCTATCTCACTCCAGATAGTCAAGCACCGTCGATGAAAAACTTCAGATACGAATGCAAGAGATTGGAATCGCACATGCTGCTAACATTCACCAAACGCGTAAATATTTTCATATTAATAAACAAACAACGATACTGTTAGTTACAACAATGATGATTATTCCATTGAACAGCAGAATATTTTAAGCGTTATAGTTACCAATCTCAATGCACAGTATATAATAGCGCATGCACTGTACTTATTACATCTGATTTATTGACAAAAAGTGGATTTAAAAATTGCGATGTTTATTTATAAAATACTAAAATTCTGTACAAAAGAACGTTCTATACAATATGATTTAATTGAGGAATAAACATTGCGATCTCAATTACAAAAGAAAATATTTCTCGGAATAAAATAAAGAAATACTTAAATGTACGTTAAATACAGCAAAACACTGTAACGAGAAATATTAATCGCTACATTGAGCGAATTGAGATTAAATATAAAGAAAGTTGGGACAAACCAATTCCTTATAAAGAATAAGGAAAAGAAATTTCAAAATTCCCATATAATGTCTAAAGAAAGACTGCGAAATCATAATTAATTATTAATGGGGAATAAGAATTGAAATGTGCAGCATGGCGTCCCTTATGCGCGTTAATGTTGAAATAGCATTAAAAGAAATTTCATTATTACCTTATGGGTAAACCCGCAAAACAATGCTGCTCGGTAAAGAATCATGGCTGCCGCGAGAAAGTGAGAAATTCAATAAGAAACTAAACATCGAACGGCAGGGCAGGAGTAATTTGCAGAGCATTGGAATGAAAATGATAAATGTAGGTTGAACGCCATGCTGCAGGTTAGTGAGGACGTGGAGGATCAGAAGGAGGGACGACTGGTGAAGCCAGATGCTGGAAGTGGTCTGTCTGAAATAAAAAAAAAAAAACAGTAACCACGGAAAGAACATCAACAATAATGGGACACACATCCTCGTGATCACGAAAAGTATTCGCGAGGGACAACTAGCTGCAGACAGTGATAATGACGTGGAGAGTTTTTAATTAACATTTATTAAAACAATATATACTCAACAATCACTGTCTGCAAACCAGTAAAAAAAACTTAAAGAATAAAAAAAATAGAATAATTAATTACAAATAAAATTATATCTATTTTTTACATAAAAAATCTGAGTTTTCCCGAACAAAGCCCCCTGTAATTTTCTTGAACACAAAAAAAATGACGGTTTTTTGTACAGATAGAAGTTTAGGTGCTGACGTTACATATACAGATTCATAAAATTTGTCTAAGTCACACTAAACAAAAAAACATTTATGCCTCTATTATTTCCTTTCATTTTTGTGTGCGCAGACAGTATGTTTTGCTTTTTTAGCAAAAGAAGAAAAGAATATATTTTGCATTTTGGTATATCATAATTAAAATGTATATTAACATACAATACGTTAATAAATGTAAAAAAAATACATATCATGTAAAACAATGTGGTTACTGCCTTCACGTAAGGTAAGAACAAGCCCAAAAAATATCCTTTTGTGATTTTAAAGCTAAAGTCATTTAACAAAAAAATATTTCGTTTAGAACCCCTCTCATCCCGCGAAGTAAATAACTTTGCAATTATGAAGTTTAAAGGAACAAGATAAACTTTGTAAATACCCTCGTGTAGGCCAGCAAACCAATGAGTTAAGTAATTTAATATAAATAATTACTTATCCTGCTCAGATAAGGATAACAAATCCAGGAATCTGCGTAAAGCAGGGGCAGGTAAAGGTTTAGTTAGTACGTCTGCCGGCATGTCGGGGGAAGAACAGTGGGTAAGAATCACATTCTGAAGAATAATTTCTCGCGCGATGAAATTATACAATCTCAAGATGTCTTGTCCTAATCTTCGATTCTTATGCTCCCAGACATGCTATGGCAGACGTTGAGTCAGTATAAATGATTGTGGGGAAAGAAACAAACTCCTCTTGTCCTAACTTGGTTATAAGATCCCAAAAACATTTCAGTCACTTCACGCATTCGTTTATAGCGATTATTTCGGCTTCGCAGCTGCTCAGGCCGACTCAACGTTGCTTCTTAAGGCTGGTTTCCATTTAGCGTCGGTTCAGCGTCGGCGTCCTTTATGCTTCGGCGTCCTTTTTTGCAATTGTCGCCTGTGAGATGCGCCCTGATTAGCACGCGAGCGCGGTCGTTTTCCATTTAGCGACTTTCAACCGTTATCCTGAATCTGGTCTGATCTGATTGGCCGAGTCGCTGCAAACAATTGTCGCTCTCTCAAGGTGATGGAAAAAGAAGATATCAACCACTCCGGCCAAGTTCACGCTTTGAATTTATTTCTATATCATTTTTACTTAATAAATAAATGATTCACGAAATTTTATAACCTGTTTATTAATAAATTCACGAGGGAAAAGTCGCGAGAACCCGTGTCGGCGAACAGCAGCTATGGCAGCCATGATTCTCCATCTGAATCGGCGAAGACAACTACCCAAAATCCATAGCGAAGTAGATCGCACCTGATTGGCTAGATCAAAACGACGCCTGAAAGAGACGCCTAAAAATCTAGCCATGCCAGATCTTGAAACGACGCGTGACCGACGCCGGACCGACGCCGAACCGTCGCAGACGCTTAACAGACGCTAATTGGAAAACGAATGCGTTTTTCAAAAATTCCACAAAAAGACGCAGACGCCTAACCTACGCCGAACCGACGCTAAATGGAAACCGGCCTTTAGATGACCAGGTTATGGTATTTTTCCCCATTTTGATCAAAATTCCAGAGTATCCTTTACTCTGTGGGTGACACACCAACTAGCGTCAGCGAATGCGCACAAATGACCCGTAGATGGGGTAAAAACGAGTGATGTGTCACAGGTGTGTTTAAGATAAGAAGCGAGGCCCTTAAGAGCAGTCATATGCAAATGTGTAGGCGATTTAGCATATGTCGACAGCCTAGTAATTGCAAAAGCTATATCCGGCCGCGTGCAAGTCATTACATACATTAAGGAACCGAGAAGAGATTTGTAATTGGTAGAATTGACCAGTTGTGAATCCGCATTATCATCAAGGTTCACATGAGGGCTTAGTGGCATGGTCTTTGGTTTGATGTCTTGAAGGCCATAATCATGCAGGATTCGCTTGATATAATGTGCCTGTGACAGATGAATTGAACCGTTCACTTGTGACACATTCATACCTAGCAGATGCTTTACCACTCCTAACTCCACGAGGTCGATTTCTTGTTTCACTTTGTCCATGACGGAGGTTAGGATGGAGACATTTGTTGTTGCTGCCACGATGTCATCCATGTACACTGTTAAGAGAATGGTCCACCCATCATTGGTGTAGTAGAAAAAAACAATCGTCTGCTCTGGATGGAGTGAATTTTAATCTGGTAAGAAGCTGACAAAATTTTACGTACCAGCATCTTCCACTTTGTTTGAGGCCGTAAAGTGATTAACGCAATTTGCAAACGTGATTAACTGGCGTTGATAATCCCTTGGGTGGTCTATCGGTGCGTGAAGATATCACATTTGACGTCATACTGGCGCAGTGACATCCCTGTATTTGCAGTTATGGCAAACAGTAAGCGGAGGGATTCCATTCTGATGACAGATGAGAAAGTTAACTCATACTGGCTCCCGTAGACTTGTGACGAGCCGATAGCCACCAACCTTGCCTTGAATCTGGACACCAAACCATCAGGATTGTATTTGATGCGGTAGATCCATTTGCTCTCTAAAATTTTGACATTTGGTGGTGGAAACTCTAAATCCCAGACATAATGAAGCATGAGTGAATTCAATTCATCTTGCATGGCCTCTTCCCATTGATGATGTTGGGGAGAAGCGAGTGCTTGTTCATAAGACTGGGGTGTGATTGGCGGAGTGATTAGCAAGTCGGAGTCAGTAAAGTCAGGATGACATAAGGCGGCACGTTGTTTTTCTGCCTTCTCTTTTAATCTTTGTGAACGTCGTAATACCAGTTGTGGGACTTCAACGGGTGGTTGGTTCACTGGTGATTTAGACGAACAAACTGGAGCATCTTTCATCGATGCGGTTTCTGATGGAGGTGTGACCACTAGCGTGTCCTCAGTATCAGGTAGGACCTGCATTCTTGTCTCGTCTAATGGTAGCCCCTTCAGACACAGACCTTAAATTCGATTGTAAAAATTTTGTTTTTACATTTATTATATTGATACTGTTACATTAAACATAACCAGCAGTTTTTTATTTATTAACATTTTTTATTATCTTTTTACATGTATGGCTATATTTGCTACCGAAATATACATATTTATTAGAGAATCAACAGATTTTATTGATGTCATTTATTTAGTATGAAATTTTACAAAACATAAAAAAATACCGCACTTTTGACAAGGTAAACGTCCAAGATACAAGTTGGAAACATATGTTGCCAAGGTGACTGAAGGGGTTAAAGTGGGTGAGATTGGCGGTACGCTCTGAATGATATGTGGTTTATCAGGCTGTGGTGCTTCAAAGACTGGGGGTTCCATGTGAATTGGAAATACCAGAGGAACAGATGATGGATCTGATTTTCTTGTGAACTCTGGAAATAATTTTGGAAAGAAACAAACGGTACGTGCTCGTAAAAACTTGCTCTCATTGAGCGCATAAATAAGGTACCCAGGAGATGAAGCGGAGTATCCCATAAAAACACCATCTTTGACGCGAGCGTCAAATTTTGATCGGTGCGACTTGGGTATATATTAGTATACCAGGCAACCAAAAGGAGCTCGATATTTAATGGTCGGTTTCTTTTGGGACCATATCTCTTCAAGGGACTTAGTTTGACCTCGTTTTAGGCAAAGAATTCAGATTAAATGTTGCTGTAGTCGCAGCATGGTCCCAGAATCGGTGCGGAACTTTTGACATTGCAAGAAGAACTCGAATTCCGTCGGAAATGGAGCGTACGGTTCTCTCAGCAACATCATTTGACTGGGGGTTCTCAGGAACGGTGAATTTTTGAGATATGCCTTGCTTCGTACAGAACTCACCTAGCTCCGCATTGGTGAATTCTGTTCCATTATCGGAACGTATATACGCCAGATTTTGTCCTGTAGAGCGTTGTAGCTTTAGTATTATGTCTATTAACGCTTTTGGCACTTCACTTTTTGTCGGAGTAGCACAAACGAAAGTTTTTCTAGTCATCCATGGATAGAAGGGGTAGGCATTGGTCCCACTGTATCCACGTGAAGTAGCTGTAAAGGACGGGTTGACCGTTCACCTTGTACAATGTTGTGAGGGGCGTTGCATAATCGTGCCTGAAGGCATGCAACACATGGTTGGTCATCAATTAATGGCGGCAAAACTTCAAGACCGCGCATGCTATGGTGTTTCACGGCTGCGGTGAGCTTTTTGATGACGGATGGCCCAATGCATTGTGAATGTCACTATAAGTGACAGCCATTGAAAGTAAAGGGAGGTCCGTTCGGGAAACTGAATGGATATTTGAGACCACGGGAAGGAACGGCAGGTCCTCCACGCCCTCCTGCGCAGCGATGGTCGTGCCCTTGGGTGAAGTAGTGGAATAACCAGTTGGGCCGAAGTAAAGACTGTAACCCTGCTTTGACAATTGACTCATGGAGACAAGATTAAGGCGCGCGTTTGGGGCATAGAGCGCGTCATGGAGTTTTAAAACTGCTCTTGAATCTAATAACACGCTTGCCGCACCAGTGCCGATGGCAGCAGTTGTTTTCTTAGGGTCTGCAGTATGTATCCGCTTATGACAGCTTTGAAAAGAATCAAAGAACTGTTTTTCTTTAATTACGTGAAATGAGCTGCCCGTGTCAACTATCCAATCCTTGTTTGGAACACCAACAAAGTTGGCTGCAGGTTTCTTGCTTTGTCCTTTTGTACCCGATTTGCGAGGCTTACGCTTAGGACGTGAAGCTGATGCAGAGGCATGGGCTTTGTTGATGCAGGATCCTGCGAACGAGAGGGTATCGCGGTGTGTGAAGTAGCTGGAACTGCAGTAGTGGGATAAATTTTGGACGGACAAACCGTTTTCACGTGTCCTCGGCCTCCACAATTACGGCATGTTAAGTCATTTGTTCGACAGGCATTTGGATGTGGACGCGGGGGAAGAAACAGAGATGGCACACGAGGCTACACCTATTGAGGAATTTAGTGTGGTGTGGTCCTTAAAAACCACATTTAGTTGACTCAGGAAGGTTTCAATTGACATTGATGGGTTTGATTGGACCGCGAGTCTCAATGGAGTATAAGCGCTCTTGCTACATAGGCATTCGGATCATCAGCGTCTAAGAAACGCAAGGCTTAGAGACGCCGCATTATTTCAGCCTATGTCACTGAATCCGGCCTTCCATATCGACGCCTAATTGCTTCCCACAATGCATAGGGATTGTCATCCTGAAGCATGATGACAATATCATCACTCACCATACTCAGGAGGTAATGCCGTACTCTTGCCCAATCAAGGCGCATGGATGAGCTGGCTGATGCTTCTGTAGGGAGAGAGATCTTTTCTTGGACATATTTGGCTAGCCCTTTGGTTTCGAGAAAGGTTAAAACTCGATACGTCCATTGAATATAATTGGAACTCGTTGGCCTAGGGAGGGAACGACCCTCTTCAAAATATGATTCCTCCATATTGTATTAAAATAAAAGAAAGAAACCACGCTCTGCTACCATATGTTCAGAGGGGGAAGCAAAATAAATGGAATTTAATGGAAGGTACTTTAAAAAAAAGAACCCCAAAGTTTAAGAGTAAACGTGGCTCGTTAAAAGACTTTATTTTGATTTAAAAATTGCGATATTTATTTATAAAATACAAAAATTCTGTACAAAAGAACGTTTGTCACGGAATTTTAATGATTTTAATAATTCCGGTGACATAGTCGACCGTTTTCGCTCTAGAGCAGGGGTGACCAACCTTTTTTTGTCTCGGGCCAAAATAAATTTCTGAAGGTTTTCAGGGGGCCAACCATTTGTAATTCAAATCACATTCAAATATTATATGAAACATTAACCACGTACAATCTTACTTGTTAATAAATTTTACAGTAAATAGTTTAATTCGCGGGCCGCATAAATTCCTTTGGTGGGCCGCATTTGGCCCGCGGGCCGCAGGTTGGTCACCCCTGCTCTAGAGTATTCTACAATTCGGAGCGAAAACGGAATTGACGTCGACAGCGTCATAGACAACATCAGGACGCAGGGACCAATCAGGGAAGAGCGAGTCTCGCGAGTGCGGGCTCGAAGAGAGAGCAGAAGGAGAAAGTGAGAAGGAAATTGGCGACGACCGATGGACGATGGAAAGAAAAGAGGCTCCTGGCCACGACTGATAGAAGGCATCGGGACTGCTTAGTTTTCGACACACTGAAGGGGAAGGCTCGTCCTCAAGCCGATGCGACGGAGACGTCTGCGGAGACGGCGTGTGTCTCGTTATGCAATGCCTTGCCGTGCGGAGAAGCCCAGATGGCGGAGATTTGTGCCGATGCAAAGCGTAAGAGTCTGCATCGTGAAAAGTGCCTGTCGCCAGTGTTCGGCCCACTTCCCCGTGCGCCGAGTGTTTCAGTCACCGACCAGGGATTTGCCTTAGCCTCTTGTGACTCTGAATCTCTGAACTGTAAAAAGCGAATTTAAAGCTCTTTATTTTGTACTTGTACAATTGCTTTGTAAAAGCTACATCTCAAACAGGAAAAAAAAAAAGAATCCTACAAATTGTGTTTATTTAGTGACTGTGTCGATTGTAATTATAATTGGATAGTCTCTCCCCGGACATTGAACTTTTTCCTATTAGTGACTTTTTAATGAATCTTATTTAACTAATTTAGCTCTCGCATTTGGAACTTTTGTTTGCGAGTGCGCCGCTTTGTGTTTATGTAAGCTCTTATGGTAGCTGTGAAAATTTATGAGAACGAGTATTGTAAATTACCATAACTGTTCAATTGATTTCTTTTTGGTATCATATGTTTAAGCCTTTGACTGGCATTTTGTTTACTGGTTTTTTAAAACGAGTAAGTTGGAGGTTGGTTTCTTTTTAAGCAGTTTAGAGGCCGCCCCAGTTAAGTTGCTATTTCTATTTTGACCTATATCAGTGTCTAGTGTTAAGCAATTTAAGTAGCTAGCTAATAAGCTAATTGTTTTCACTGCCTACCCGGGTGGCCAAAGCGGGTAGGTGTCGGGAGTTAGCTTCCGACCAGCGAAAGCTGTGGGCCAAGTTCATGTTGCCTCGTTAGAGGTGTTTAATGTTTTACGTTGGGTGTTGCATAATGCCACCTGTAAGATCTTTTTAGATCTTAATTTCGTGGAGGCAATAACATCTGCCTCTCCACTTCAAAAGTGGCTACCCGGGTGGCCAAAGCGGGTAGGTGTCGGGAGTTCGCTTCCGACCAGCGAAAGCTGT
>JAHWFO010045427.1:0-10380 GCA_023313115.1 Rhysida immarginata | reverse complement strand
TTATTCTTTTGAGCTCATACTTGCACCAGATGTTCGTTAGGTTCAGGTTAAGGTTTACATGTGCGGAGTGTCAGGTTGGCCCAAAGGGGAAAGGTAAAATTAATATTTTGCTTGATCTGTCTGTCTGACATGAGCCTACAATATGCGCGTACCAACAATGTATGTCATGTTCTGCAATGCAGAGCAAAGTTTCTGCAACAATACGCCATAAAAAATTACTTTGGCTATGGTCATGGATGAATAAATACAGGATGGGAAACTCCATTGTTTAAAGCGTGATTTTTTTATTTCACTGGCGCTCTCTGGCCATTTGCGTGGGCATTACTCTCTGTCTAGCAGTCGACTTTACTTTTCCTTATTGGCCTCGATGGCTCAATGGTTGCGTGATGTCCTCTGATCAACACCTCCTAGACAGAAGGTCTGATAACGGAAACGTCATACATTGTTACATCATCATTAGTCGACCAAATTTAGGGCTTATTATTGGTAGAAATAGGATTAACAATGGTCAACTAATGATGATGTAACAGTGTATGACGTTTCCGTTATCAGGCCTTCTGTCTAGGTGGTGTTGCTCTTATGCCCGTAGATGTGGCTTCGATCCCGGCCGAGGACGACGAGGATTTTTTCAGGGGGAAAATACTATTATATAAAAGAAAGAGCGAAAAATGTATACACTCACTCACTCATTCATTCATTCATTACGAAATCTCCAGAACTATGAAGCCTACAAGCTTGAAATTTGGCAGGTATATTTCTCTCGGCTTCTAAGTGAGGGTGATAGAGGGATCAAATCTAAGCAACATTTACCTCTTTCGTTTTTTTCTCTGGGGCATTGTTTTTGAGATAAAAAAATGTTGAAATCCTACCTGCAGGAAACAGTTGTTTGGAATCTGTGGAGACACTTAAAGACATTGGTATACGAGACACCAGTGGGATCCGATGAAGAGCTGGTAACCGGAATCGCCATAGCTGCGGACCAGATTCGCGAAGAACCAGGAACTTTTGAAATTTTTACGTCAGTCCATGCGACGACGTTGTGAAGCATGCATTCATGCCAGAGGGAATCAATTAGAACACTTATTATTGACGAAAAATGGAAAGAAAATTCACAGCCTGGGTTCGAACCAGGAACCTTCTGCTCACCGTGCAGACGCGCCAACCAATTCCGCCACTGTGGACATGGATGCATTAACGCTATCTACATGTCCTTAGGGTTGATTGGAGCAGTACCCAGTTCGTAGGCTGGAACTATGTTTCCTACTGCGTATAATCGTTCCTGGTTCGAACCCAGGCTGTGGAATTTTCTTTCATATTTTCATCAATAATTTCAATATCTGAGAGGTTTGGCGTGAAAAAAAAATCCCCTTAAGACCTTTCATTTATTAATCTAGAACACTTTATTGTAAAACATTTGCATGTTTCATAAACAGCAAGTCACATTATTGTACTGTGTGCAATGTGTTTTTTGTTCTTTTTATTACATGATTGACCATGATTTTGACATGGTCCAGAATTACGAGTTGAATGGTATATTACGTCTGCACGACGTCCAACATTTTTTATCTCAAAAACAATACCCAGAGAAAAAAATGAAAGAGGGAAACGTTGTTTAGATTTTACCCCTCTATCACCCCCCCCCCCATGTTTGTAAACATAAATATGAAAAAACTATATTTTTCTCCGAGCGAAGCCGGGTACTTCAGCTAGTTTCTATATAAAAATACTTTGAAAACTGCACTCCTTTCTCGATGGCCATCTTTTTCTGGAAGTGACGTCATTTGAATCAACCAGAAAGACAGGCCCCGACGCGGAAAAGTCACCTGACCATAGAAGTCCGAGTAACAATGTAACCATCATTGTTTCCATCTTCGTTTTTAACAATCAGTATTTTTTCGTTTGTTGAAATCAATGAAAGTTCGATTGTTGGTCGGACTGCTATTGTCAGGTGACTTTTCCGCGTCAGGGCCTTGTATTTCTCGTTGGCCTCAAATCAAACGAGGCCAACGAGAAAGACAGGTCCTGATGGTGACCACCGAGAGAAAAGGCCTCCGCAGTGAAATGTCATACAATGCTACAGCATCATATGAAGGACAAATTTAGGGCTTATTATTGGTAGAAATATGAATAACAATGCCCTTAGGTGATATAAAAATATATGACGTTTCAGCAAATCTCCGAAATGAAAGTGGCGGAATATCTCGAATAGGAGGATCAAAAACGTGAAGGTTCAACAAACTAAGGGGCTAATCGATTGAAATTACGTTTTAGGTAATTTTTGATAAAAAGTGAAATTTCACCAAACGATCAAGTAAAATTAAATATCAATCCCGTGTTTGGTAATTTTTGATCGCCTTGTCGAATCCTTTTTTTTTGGTCGAGGTTTGGCAGGGCCAAAGATTGTTGGCAGATTCAGGCTTCCTCTGTTACATCATAAGAAGGGAAAATTTAGGACTTTTTTGAAAAGTAATAGCCCTCACTCTAAAGTAAGACCTCAGCTCCGTTAAGTGCCGCCCATGTTGTCAGGCGGATTTTTGCTGAAGCTGCGGCGCTGCGATCGAAGTCGCTCGTGCGAAAGGTTTCACTGATAATCGCTAATGCTGGAAACGCACGATTTAAACTTCCAATAATTCCTATTTAATTTACCTGACTCCGAATATAACGTCATAGGTGAGCGTGGGATACACATGTCTTCAATCTAAAATTGTCCACAATGTCTAAGTTGTCCAACAAAGTTGTTTTTAATAAAAAAAATAAAAAAAAAACCTCGCTGTTTTGATACTGATTTCATCAATAGAAACACTGTTTACTGCCTGTGTGGTTATATTTCTAAATAAGTCTGAAAAATTTATAACTTGCAAGAAATGCCTGGAATTATTTGTAATTTCTTGATTCTGTGCCATCGGAAACTTATTTTACTCTACGTATATAAAAATTACAATAGCTTTCACGTCAAGCTTTTATTGGTATTTGTACATGTATTTTATCAGAGTCTATTTGAAAAAAAATGAGAAAACAAGAACTAGCAACTTAAGGATCGTTTACAAAATATGTTCGCTAAAATGACAACATTTTAACCTTTGTAAGAATGAAACATTAACAACCCCCCCTCCAAATGAACGTACATAATATATTAGAATACACCCCCCTCCCTTGAAAGAAGAAATCTTTTCACATAAAAAGGAGCCACGACCATGGATGAAGAAGACACCTGATAATCTGGGCCACGACTACTTTTGCATAGACCGAGGTGAATATTTAAAAATATTAGGCGTACGTACATTATTCGATACCCACCCTCCTATTTAACCATTCATTTTGTCACAGTTTCGAAATTCCCATCCTCCCCTCCCTGTCGAGCGAACGTATTTTCTGAATGATCCCTTAATTGAGGTTAGTAATGAAATAAGACTATAGCAGATTTCTCGTCAAGCCTTCATTGGCATTAGTACAAGTATTTTAGCAGGTAGAAGTCTTCTTGGAAAAACCAACAGGAAAACAAGAGATTAGCAACTTGATTAATATTAATAATGAAATATTTGAAAGTTAACATATTTATTTATTTGCTAAAAAAACCTATCCAGAGCCTGGATGGGGGGGGGGGGGGGGCGTTCTAGAAATTAAGGCGTCGAACTACTAAGGTCATTTTGCGCCTTTTACACAAGTTATATCTACGCAGCCCGGGACAAACACAAACATCCATGCCCACGGTGGGATTCGAACCCACGACCAGGCGGACTCGAGAACTAGAAAGCCTACACCCTAGCCCTCTCGGCCACCTGGCCGGCGAGCCGGTATGGCCACAGATTAAAAAATACATGTATTTCTTTATCTGTGGTATGGCTTTTAGGCCGACATGTGCAAACGTGAAACATGTATTTAATGTACATGTATTTAGATCTTCGGAGGGTAAAACATATTTGAATGTAAATTCAGACATTGCCTGTTGTTTGCAACATATGCGTGAATTTGTTCCTTATATGATATTATACGAGATTATTAATTATGTGCAAACGAGATTTCACCTTGTTGCAAAAACTTTGAGGCAAAACATGTCCTCCAGAAGGAAGGGTAGCAATAATAGAAAACGAACAAAATTGGTTTAAATGTAGCTTTTTGCATGTGAAAAATAAACAGTGTTTGAAGAATAAATGTTTGATTTCATTATATGATATACGAATCTCCAAGAAATGTATTTAACACCCAACACTGTGAAAATTTTAAAATAATCTAAAAATATTTTTCCCAACGTTGTATTTTTAAAATGTTTGATTTCAATTTGCTTTTTGTTTAATGTCCAATATATTAAATTTATGTTACAGTTGTATCACTGAATATTAATTTTATATTAAACTTACGTTAAAAACGATTAAGGTTAAAAGTGCTCCAAAAACGTTTTTTAACTTGTTAGTACAGAATTTTACTTCCTTCCTTGAAAGTTTTATTAACACCTTTATCACAGTATTAGGCATAAATGGGCTCGGGTAAAAACATTTTATGATAATTTATTAAATTCTGTAACGAATTTGTGCTTTGAAATAGCTAAAAACCGGCAAAAAACATAAGAATTCAACCTGCTTAATGATCTATTTCGATCAATTTCGATCGAGGCGCCCTCACACGAGTGGACAGTGTAACACGGGAGCTGTTCTACTTTCTTTTCTATTACTATGACTATAGCTACTATAATAAACCGAGGTGACTCTACCACCATTATGGAGACCACTTATAATAGTAATGCATGCTACAAGAGCGAGAATTGTTATCTCCTGATTAAAATCTTTGCAAAAATGGCCAAAATTGGAAGAAATGGAATGAGCAGTGCCAGATTAGTACATGCATGTGCGATGGAAGGCTATTATTACCAACATTTCGAACAAATTTTAATATTTATATGTCGAAAGAGCATAATGTTGCGTCTTTTCGTCAAGAGAGGGCCATATAAATGAAGCTAGAAACATATCTAGCGACTCGCGTTCTGTATTCTCCTTGCGACTCGCAAAGAGATTACACCAGAGACCGTTAAGTAAAGAGACTTGGCATTTCGAGCTACTTCCTGTAATGAGTTTTCGACTAAAGTAATTTTCGTAAATCTGACTGTTGGTGCGATTAACCAGACGGCGCGGTTTGAAAGTTCGGTTTCATTTTCCCTCGTCGCGTTGATTTTCCCTTGCTTCATGCAGAGACCGTTAAAGGAAAAAATAGCTTTCTTTAACGATCTCTGGCTTCAAACCTTCAGGGACTCAAAGGCTGAAGTTCGGCAATAATCGTTCATATCATTACAGAAAATGTGCATTCAAACAATATCAATATTAACTAAATTCTTATTTTAATAAAATGTTATTAAGATAAATTAAGAATTTGAGTAACAGGTGTGAGCTTCGTCCACGATCTAACTTATCTTAAAAAATAATTCGACTTCCAATAAACATATAAGTGCGATGATTAATTTAAAGGTAATTATAAAGATTTAACAATTTTAGCAATTAAATTAACGAGCTTTTCTGAGGGTCACTGATATATTTTTAAAGTGGCTTATTCCTTAATTCTGAGTTCTATCTTTAAATTACCATCTTTGAGTCATTTTTAAAAAGGTGCACTTTTTTTACAAATCATAGTGGATTGCAAAATAATTTTTTAACCATTACAACAATTGTAGCAAATATGACAGTTAAGCAAACCTATTTTTAAATATCTTATGTTTTGTCCTTCTAATGTGATGTTATTAATGATGCTATTGATGATGTTAAAGCAGTGCTCCGGTGAAAATATGTACTTTTTTAATATAAATTTTCAGTTAAAATTTAATGTGTTTCATTGATTTATATATTGAGAATGTCAAAATATTTGATGATAATGATGGTTCATTTAGTTGTATATACTTGTTAACAAGAAAACTGTTTTTATGGTGATATTTCCAAGATGTAATCAAAATATTATAAAAGCTTCTTATTATGAAATTTTGTTTTAAATTATTAATCGTAACTTATTGTAATCACGTTTTCTTTATTTTCATTTTTTTAAATGTATAATATTATGTATTATAAAAATATTTTTTAAAGTAATGTATAATTAGAGTTTATAAATATTTATTTTATGTAACGGAACATTTTTGGTAAATCTTGCTTTTACTGTATAAGCAAGGAAAATAAATATATTTTTAATCATCAGAACATTGTGTTGTATCTAATTTTGTTAAATAATTAAAGGATTAAAATAATTACTATTACTAAAAAATTAATAATTTATAGTAAAATAGTAAAAATTAAAAAATAAAAAAAAATAAAAATAGTAAATATTAGGATCTTATTTAAATATAAAAACAAGTATAAATTTTAAACTAAACAGCAAAGCCTGCCTAGGTATTGCCTCCGAGATTATACTTCGTCCAACAAGAGAAAAACAGGGTGTGTTTCCGGTCTGATATCGACTACTCACTCACCCGCAATGCTTTGTGGGATCTCTCCTTCAGCGGCTACACTATAAACATTAAAATTTCTTCGAAATATTGGCAATAATAGCCTTCCATCGCATTTGCATATACTAATCTGGCATTGCTCTTTCCATTTCTTCCAATTTTAGCCATTTTAGCAAAGATTTTTAATCTGCAAGATAAAAATCCTCGCTCTCGTAGTATGCATTGCTATTACAAGTGGGCTCCGTAATAGCGGTCGAGTCAGCTCAGCATAATACGTATAGTAGTTATAGCCTCATCCAGGATGAATGCATCCCTATTTCAAATCGCGCTCATTATTTTCGTTTTTTCACACATTCGAATTAAAGTTTTTTAAATATGCCACGATGTGAATAATAGGTTAGGCTTTCTCTCATGACTGCAATGGGTGCGTGCATGAGGTCGTGAGGAGAGTGTGAATACAAAGGAGAAAAGTGAAGGAAGAATTCCGCGAATTATATTTGTTTCCCTTTTCTCATGATTTGTTTGATGAATATCTTTAGTTTATTATTATTTCTTCTTTGAGTATTATACTATGGTTTAAAATTTTTATTAATTTTTTATTTATTTTATTTATTTATTTATTATTTTATTAATTAATTTAATATAATTTATTATTTCTTTGCTGATTTATTTAAATTCATTTGATTGAGCTTATTTTATATAACTTTTGATTTGTTATTTTATATTTATTTTTATTTTATTTTCATTTTCTTCATTTATTATACATTATATTCATTAATTAACTTATAGTCTTTATTGAATTTATTATATACTAGCAGAGGTACCCGGCGTTGCCGGGATAATTACACATGTAGGTAAAGAAAACAATCTCTAAAAAATTATAACTCCCAATTGGTTAAATTATAACTCAATCAAAACAACACCGAGCAAAAGGACTATCCATTCTACGAAAAATACGAAAAATAGGAAGTCTAAGTGATATACCGGACCTTTATCTAAACTCTTCTTGTCTTGCCTCACCACTGCAGAGCATCACCAGATATTTTAAACTCAAGTTTTTCCAGCCCTTTACATAGAAGCTCTTATAATGTCTTGCTCTATTCAAAACTCTAGTTGTTCAGATGCTTCAAATGCCCGTATAGCTTTTTCTGTTTTAGTTGCAGAGTTTCTCTGACCAATACTCGTTCTTTGTCTTTCCTTTCCAGACACATAAATTTTTGCCAGTCATCTGGACGTTTGATAGGGAGCTCATAGGAGACACGCGTGACTCTTTGCCTCATCAATAGACGCTGCATTATTAATATTCTCTCACAGCATCATCATTTTATGCTCATTATTAATAATTCTTGGAAACGAACGTTAAATCATCGCATTATCAGCATCTCAGTTACCAAAATATACACATTCCCACAGAATATAGTTAAAATGTATTTTTAGGATATGTTTGGATCTGATGTGCTACCAAATAAGCTAGTTGATAAACCCCGGCGTGGCTCGGACTTTTTTTTTTTGATTAAATTTTGAAATATCTTAAAAATAAACACATGAAAACGCTTAGAATCAGTACAGTAAAAATTCTTAATGAAAACTTGAAAAAAAAATTTTTAAAGGCTCACAATGAATTGACGTCTCCAAGGATGCCACTGCTAGTCTAAATAATTTCTTACTCACGTAATCTTACTTTAGATGTACACTTGATGTTGTTGCAATTCCCTTTCTTCTCTCGGTGTCTTGAATCAAAACTTGGTCATTCATCTCTCTGTGTAGTCTAGCGATCGCCGATTATTCTATTGACATGCTTACCATTTGCTCAATACAGCACAGAGCTAAAGGAGTGCTTCCTCTGCCGTCTTTCCACTCTTTCTCAATAGTCTGCTAACTCTCCATTATCTCCAGTTACTGATCATTTTTAAAGATTTTCAAGAAAGTGTTAAGTATTAAGAACTCTCTTTTCTAAGAAAAGTCTGAATAACAGGAATTCTATGCATTGTTACAAATTGAAATGTATCTATATTGCACAAACTTTGCCTTTCATTGTTGGTCACGACATATATATTGTTGATCCCTGCCTAGTGTTGGTGCATTGCGTGCTGACACCATTGTTGATACCTATTGTTGCACAAACTTTTCCTTGCATTGTTGGTCATGAGATATATATTGTTGGTCCGTGCAGAGTGTTTGTGGATTTCGTGTTTATACCATTGATGATACCTATTGTTGTACAAACTTTGCCTTGCAGTGTTGGTCGTGAGATCTTTCTCATTAATATGCCCTGCCATAACCATGAATATCGATTTTTTATCGATAATTATTATTTTTCCGAAATCTGAGGTAGACATTGACCTTCCTCATGCTTTGAAGGTCATGTATGCAAAATTTCATCAAGATCGGAATAAAACTGTAGATTTGTATAAAAACCAAAACCGGAAACAAACAAACCCACAAACATCCTTCTTTCTTTAATTTCTTTTTATTTACCCACTTTGGGTGCTATTCAATAATAATAATAATAATAATAATAATAATAATAATAATAATAATATTTATATATATATATAGAAGATAGATACTAGCAAAGGACCCGGCGTTGCCCGGGATAATTACGCTTGTAGATAAATTCACACACACACACACACACACACACACACACAGACACACAAAGAAACACACACTTTTCCCAATCGTCTGAACGCTTGTTAGGGAGCTGAAGGAAGACACGTGTACCTCCTTTGCCTCATCGAGAGAGAGACTGCCCTATCTATATCGTCTATTATATCCATTTCCTGTTCATTATTAATAATTCTTGGAAACGAATGTTCTGTCATTGCATCATCATTTTATGTTCATTGTTATAATTCTTTGAATAATTTTGTGCTCCTTGTTATTGGTGAATTGCGTGTTGACACCATTGTTGGTACCTATTGTTGCATAAACTTTGCTTGCATTGTTGGTCATGAGATATATATTGTTGGTCCGTGCAGAGTGTTTGTGAATTGTGTGTTGATACCATTGTTGTTACTTATTGTTGTACAAACTTTGCCTTGCAGTGTTGGTCGTGAGATCTTTCTCATTAATATGCCCTGCCATAACCATGAATATCGATTTTTTTATCGATAATTATTATTTTTTCGAAATCTGAGGTAGACAGTGACCTTCCTCATGCTTTGAAGGTCATGTATGCGAAATTTTTTCAAGATCGGAATAAAACTGTAGATTTGTATAAGAAACAAACAAACAAACACACAAACTCACAAACAAACATCCTTCTTTATGTATATAGAAAGACTAGCAAAGGTACCCGGCGTTGCCCGGGATAATTACACTTGGATGTAAACAGAACAATCTCAAAAAATTAAATTAAATTTTGCAATATCTTAAAAATAAACACATGAAAATGCTGAGAATTAATACAGTAAAAATTCTTAATGAAAATTCGAAAAAAATCTTTTTAAAGGCTCACAATGGCTGGACCTCTCCAAGGATGCCACTGCTAGTCTAAATAATTTCTTACTCACGTAATCTTACCTCAGATGTATACTTAGTGTTGTTGCAATTTCCACTCTTCTCTCGATGTGTTGAAGTAAAACTTGGGCATTCATCACTTTGTACAGTCTAGCGGTCGCCGATTCTTCTATTTACTTGCTGCCCATTTGCTCAATACATCACGGAGCTAAAGGAATGCTTCCTCTGTCGTCTTTCCACTCTTTCTCAATAGTCTGCTAACTCTCCATTATCTCCATTTACTGATCATTTTTAAAGATTTTCAAGAAATTGTTAAGTACTAAGAACTCTCTTTTCTAAGAAAAGCCTAAATAACAGCAATTCTATGCATTGTTATAAATTGAAACTTATCCATATTGCATCATCATTTTATGTTCATTGTTATAATTCATGGAAAGGATTGCTTTATCATTGCATCATTTTGAGCTCATTGTTATTGGTGAATTGCGTGTTGAAACCAT
>JAHWFO010045424.1:0-15458 GCA_023313115.1 Rhysida immarginata | reverse complement strand
GGGGGGTCACTCACAAGCACACAAACAATCCCACACACTCGTTAGTTGGTTGCTGCGTGTGAATACAAAGTTCCAAATATCAAAAGTTCAAAGGTTTTTCACAAACACTCACACTATTCTGTAAAAAGCGTCGGGTTCATGTGCTTTCATCGGGGGACGATCTCGGGCTCTCTGCCTTCTTCCTTCTCGTCTGATCTTTTTATTCCTTTCCAGAGGATTCTGTGCCAATTCTGCGCACTGCTGCTGCCAATCGCCATTCTTCTTCTGAGCTTCTCTTCTCCTCGTGGGTCCATTACGGCTGGGGGTGTTTCTTTCCCTTGGCGTACCTGAATTTCGCTTTCCTTGTGTCAAATTCTCGGACTTAGATTTTTTTATAAATTCTTTCCTTCGAGGATTTGACAACAATATTTTTAAAAAATTTACTTTGTATTCTACACCTTTGCATTTTATAGAGATTCAGCTATCGATCGCATTACGGTTAGTCGGTGGGCAAGCAGATTATTGGTGAAAGCCCACGACGATATTCGTGCAGTTATACACCACTTTCACCGTGCAGGTATACATGCCCTCGTTCCTAGGTGGCGTAATGCAGTTGAAAGGGACGGAGATTATATGGAAAAATTCATTAGTTAAAAATTTACCCCCTCTCTTATGAGGGGAGCTAGGGGAGGGGGTAACTTTGAAATCTTTTTTAATAGTATAATTAAAGAGAAACCCCCATTTTAATAGTATATTAAGAATGTACAGAATATTCGAGAAATGTTTTATTCTTGGTGTTTTTTCAATTGATCCAACCGTTTAGGAGATATTGGCCCTGAAAGCGTGGAACTTTTAAAGTTTTGAACCCAATTTTATCGATGAAGACAAAGAGATAGAGAGTGGGTCTTACAGACATTCCTATTCTACTTTTTAATGGTCTTTAAGAATCCGAAGTCCATGGATGTAGACGAAATTCAGGCGATTAAAGTGATATAAGACATTTGGGGTCGCAAATCGCAAGCAACACCGTAAATTGAACCTTAAACTAAGCTGAATGCCGTGGCGCTGCGTAGCATGAGCCAAATTTGCTCGGCTACATTATTTTTCACTTTGTTTTGTTTTGTTGTTTGTAAACAAAAAAATGATTTTACAGTTTGTTTTTTTTTTTTTAGTTATTTACAATTTGAGAAAATGTACATTTCTTGGGTTATGTTTACCTACGACACAGCATTAAACATCATTGAAAATTACGTTGCACTGAGGTTTACTGTAAAAGAAACTTAAAAAAAAAAATAAAACACAGACATAACAAAATGACGGTACGCTAAAAGTTAATTGAACTACCAGTATTTGTTCATTTCCTTCGATACTTTTTGATGAAAAACATGATAAATGCTATCGGTATTAAACAAGATTGGTTCTGCTCGTGCTATTGACCCCGGAGCGAGAGCAGAGTACCTCAGGTTGGAGTGGAAGGCGGACCTCTTCGGGCTGAGTTAGTGGGGAGCGGGTAAACCAGCCAGGCCGCGCCGGGCCACGCCACGCGAATACATTCGCCCAAATTTGGCTCGTCCTAAGCAGCGCCACGCCATACAGCTCAGATTGAGGTTCAATTTACGGCGTTGCTTGCGATTTGCGACCCCAAGTGTCTTATATCACCTTAATCGCCTGAATTTCGTCTACATCGTAGTGTAGTTTTTTTGAAGGAGATAATTTACACCCTGTATAGACTCCCGTACATATAAGCTGAACGACCAATTTATTAGAGACATCTCTTAAGGAAAATGGATCGGCCTCCCAGTGTCATCCAAACAATGGAACAGGCCGAAGCGGTGTATAAAAGGTGACTGAATAGAGAAAATCCAAGGATTTGACCGACTTTGAACGAGGCATGATCGTTGGAGCTCGACGGGCGCAGTTGAGCATTTCCTCCGCGGGTTTTCCCGTGCAACAGTGTCAAGGGCATGGCGTGAATGGCAGTTATGCCAAAAAACAACCTCCAACAAACAGAAGTCGGGATGAAACAGGGCCGTGGATGAACGAGGCCAACGGCGACTGGCACGAATCATCCACAGTAACAGGACGGGAACAGCCCAACAAATTGCAGCGCAGTTCAAAAAGGGAGTATCCCAATCCATTTCGGAGCACACGTTGCAGTGCACTTTGCACCGAGCTGGGTTTAACAACAGGCGGCCAGTACGGGTACCGTCGCTGTCACCGCAAAATAGGAAAGCGCGCCTGCTGGATACTGGACGAGTGGAAGAAGGTCGCCGGGTCCGACGAATCGCGGTTCCTACTTCATCATGCGGACATCAGACTGCGCATCTGGCGCAGACAGCACGAGGCCATGGACCCATCCTGTCAGCAGACAATCGTGCAGGCGGGTGGAGGAGGACTGCTGGCCTGGGATGTCTCTCTTGGGACACACTGGGTCCTCTGATATCCGTAGACACATCCCTGAATGCGACACACTACCTGAACATTGTTGCCGATCAGGTGCACCCGTTCATGATGACTGTGTTTCCTAGTGGTGACGGACAGTTTCAGCAGGACAATGCTCCCTGTCGCCATGCTCGAATGGTCTTGGACTGATTCGAGGAACGTGACGCGGACTTCCACCTGGTTCAGTGGCCAGCACGGCCGCCTGATCTCAACCCGATCGAGCATTTCTTGGGATGAAGTGGTAAGAACCATCCGACGTTTCAGGCAGTTCTCGACGCTAAAGCAGGCGCAACACGCTATTAGCGGGGTCGTTCAATGTATGTTAGGGAAGTTTATGCTTAAGGTTTTTCTGTCAGGATTAAGCCTCCCGGGAATAGATAGATGTCAGTATCAAAAATAGTATAGAATTAAGTAAGATACTTAAGAGCCAGAAGATTTCTAATGAAGACAGGCTGGTATCTTTCGATATTGAGAGCGATGTTAGAAGATGTGTTATATAAAACGATGTCTCGATAGATGTTCTTAAAGATATCGATGTTGATGAATTTGATTGTTTTTAAAAACGTGTTTGTGTTTAATGAACAATATTACTAACTGTTAAATGGTACGTCGATGGATTACAGTGTCAACCTCTTTTTGGCAAATCTCTGCATCAGGAAATTAGAGAACAGAGCTGTTAGCACTTTTAACTATTTCCGGTCAATGTGGCATAGATATGTTGATGACATACTTTGTATTTCTAACACATATAATAACGATATTAAGGAGTTTTTAGCCCCTCTCAATAAACTTTGCCCATGTATAAAATTCATTTTTTAAGGAAGAAGACAGAAAATTGCCATTCTTGGACCTACTCGTCTTGCGATCAGGGAGCAGTTTAAACTTTGAGTTATACAGGAAACGTAACTTCACCCCCGTGTATATGAAAGAAGTCTACAACCATTATATTTCAAATAAATTAGCGGTTTTTCTTCACCAGATCAGAATGGCGGTTTTATTACCTTTGTGAAGATGCAAGAAACAAGGAATTTGATATAATTAGATCATTTGCAATTGAAGACGTTACCAAGCTGGGAAAAAGAAAAAAAGATGACTACAAAAATGTTTTAATCCTACCCTACAACAACATATTGAATAAACCATTAATGAATGATATAATCAAGTACCGAAAGGCTAAATGGATACTGTCACATAAACCATTGAAGAACTGTACTGTTTATGTTTTGCACCCGTAAAACTTGTAATTTGTGTATACATGTATTTGAAATGAAGGAACTGGTCTTAACGGAGGCGTGTGCAATCAATACCGCCTAGAGAGAAAGCATGCGCACTGAAAAATCATATATTGTTACAATATGATGGCTAGTGTAGCCCTCACAGGCCAAAGTAAAATCAACAAAGTCTAACAATTGAAACAGGAAGATTAACTGGACACGCCCACTCCAACTTTCGTTGGACAGAGCATAATTTTTTGTTTATCAGTTAATATTCTCCTTTTTTTGCTGTGTGCATTGTATTTATATTTCTGATTATCTGATTTTTTTTAATGAGAAACATATGATTGTATTGTTACTTGTATCTTCGTTGAGCCTATTTTGTTGCAAATGAGATGCCTTTCAAGGCCAGCCATTTTGGATTTTGGTGGCTGTAATTAGGTTCCATGTGGCCTCTGGATGTTAGTGAAGCAGCTTTAAGCCGTAGTTAATGTGGTTATTTATGCTATGTTATTTTTCAAAGAAGAATTCAATGATAATGTCACCGAAAGAAGTTGTCCTAATCAATTATTGTGCATTTACTGCAGTGAATAAAATGTTTTGAATGAATGGAACAAGGCTGAAGGTATGGTAATTCTTTAATGCAGATTCTGACTGTGGTCATAATTTAGAAGACATTGCCTGGTATGATTTTTATTGCATATTGTCTCGATTTAATTACTGAACTTGAATTACATATACATTACATATTATATGTTATGCTGTTTTATTTCCTCTTTTGAGTATTTTAAGGATAAGGAAAAGTTTTCATGTTTCCTGTTTGAATCCAGTGGTGATGATTATCGGAATTGAAAAGAACATTGACAACTGTCTACAATTGATCGGTGATGACCACGTTTGCTTGGCCCGGACGTGGTTTATCAGCCGTTTTCACACGACCATCATGGAATATTTTGGCCCAACGCACCACGGTTGCTTTCGAGACACATGCTTCTCCATAAACATTCAACATCCGAACATGAACGTCAACTGGTGGAATGTCCTCAGCTGTCAGAAACATTATCACCGCTCGTTGGTCAGTTTTTGACGGAAATTTAATAGGAGGGTCCATTGTAACACAAACGAAATACAAGCATAAGCCTAACATAACTTCCCACAGCAGTGCTTATCAGAACAAGCAGACGATACGTCAACAATCACCCATTTGCCTCGTGTCTGCGCACTCATGTGCTCGCGCGCTACAGCCCGAATCACTTTCATCTGAACATGCCTTATAATTTAAGTAACTTTTAGCTTAACTTGCTTTACATACTTATCATTTATTTATTTATTTATTTATTATTGTTTGTTTGTATTTATACAGAAATACAAATGTGCCCTACTGGGATCGGTCCAGTTCTCGACCGACGAGTTAGATCCCAGTGGGCGTAACAATATTACAAAGTAAAAGTGTCGTACAAATGCAAACGAAAATTATTTATTTTATCCAAAGCGTATACAAGGAATTGAGAAATACTCTCCAAATGCGTTAAGGCGTTTATCCCACTGTGTGACAAGGCGTGTGGTATTCTTTATGGAAGAAGTCTTTCGGTTGCGTGTGGAACCATTCCAAAACCTCTTCCTTCACTTCATCGTCCGACTGAAACCTGCGCCCGTTCAGATGTTTCTTGAGATCCCCAAACAGTGAAAGTCACATGGGGATAAGTCAGGGCTGTAAGGTGGATGCTGCATTGCTTCCCAGTTGAACTTTTTGATGAGGTCTACCGTTGCTTTCGATTGGCCTCGATGGCTCAGTGGTTACGTGATCGCCTCTGATGCCTGACGAAAGAGCGAGATGGTAAGACGTGCTTAAAATCTAATTATATGACAATGCTTCAAATTATCAACGACTTTACAATATCTTTCAAATCTGAGTTAATAGTAATAAACCAACTGGTCTATAAGCACCATATAAAACATTGGTCAAATTATTCTATAAGGCTTAAGAGTAATACAGAGAACACTTATAGTTATTGGATTTTAAAAAAAATAAAATTACACTGTACAATAAATTTGAACTTTTTTCCCTGCCCTTTAGATGAAACTATGCGATTCTGTACAAACAAAAGGTGCTTGATTCATATATCAAAACCAAAATGGTCCATCACGTACCGTTTTTGTAGGAGACTCACTTCTCAGAGACATGTAACAGAGGTTTGATTATAGAAAACACAAACACTAAAATGATTTTTTGGTCGTTTCCTCTTGTAGGCATCTGTTGGTGTGTCCCTGATAAATGTTCAGCTAGTATACTTCCATTCCATCGTTAAGCTCTGCCTGTGTGATTTCATGATGTGAACATGTCATAGATGTAGATGGTTAAAGTCAGGATCTTGATGGTTTGGGTCATCGGAGGTGTCTTCCTCTGAATCAACAGAATGAGGAACTGGTCGCATAGCGCTTGTTATGTTCTACAATACAGATACGTAAAAAGCTAAAATGTAGATTTTTTGGAAAGTGGTGCGTGTTAAACAAAAAATAATTACAGATTCGTTATTTTCAGCCAAAAATATACAAGAAACGTATTTTCATCTAAAGGATATTTTTCATGTTTTACAGTGTTATTGAATGTCCATATGATTAAATTGTACAATAAATTTTATAAATACAACTATACTGATCATTACATAATTATTGTTATAAAAGACTCACATAATGTTACATTACCAAGTTTAGTGACTAGATTGCACAAAAATAAATTGCTTCAACTGCCTTCAAAAGAAACTATATTGGGTTAGTGAACGAATTTCATTTGGTAATATCGACCATCTTTTAGACCGCTATATGATACACTTCTATGTTGATACTCATTTTTCTAAAGGGAGGCGAATGTTCCATTTTATTAGCTCTTATTTCTAGTGCTCTCCTGAAATATGCACTGAAGATATTCCATCTAAATTGCGTGTGAATTACCTACAGAACCCGACTATACAGAACCAATGCAAACTGCTTGTATTTCCTTGCAATCATCCATTGGCCTCTTCAATGCAAACCCAGTTTCCACTTCAATTCACTTCAATGCAAACCCAGCTTCAAAGCACTTCTATGCAGTCCCAGCCTTCTACTGCCATGCACTCTCATCCTTCAACTACTTCCATGCCTCTCTGTTGTGATCCTTAAACTTCTGATACTCTGTCACCTAAAAAAAAAGGAAGTTAAGGAAAAAGTTAAAAGAAAAGAGGGCTGTGATTTCTAAATTAAAAACAAAATTGAAAAAGTTGTATTGAAAAATCCTTTAATGAAAACACAAATTTGAAAATTGTTTGAAAGCAGTTAAAGAAAATTTACACGGAGCAGCATTACATTTTTTAAAATCACAAACTGAAGTAAATTTAAAAAAGAAAAAGAGAAGATGGGGGCTTGAAAATAAAATGTTGGCATTCTCAATTTACCATACCAGCCCATCACCTTATAGAAAGATGTCCAAAATATTCAGTTTGTCATCTATCGTACTTTACAAAGATTGACTTGTAAATTTAATTTTAAAGCCGGAATTTCTGATCATGTATTTGAATTGTTGAAATAAAAAATGACCATGTGAATGAAAAAAACACAAAATTTGTATTTTATCAGTTGATCAAATATCTCTTAAAGGAAATTTAATTTAAAATGCACATGAGGAAATGGTATATGGATTTGAAGATTAGGGCCAAACCTAAACAAAACAAATAAAATTGCCAATTATTGGTTAGTTTTTATGATCCAAGGTTTAAGAAAACAACGGAACCAAGTAATTGGCTTTGCCCTTACTCACAATAATATAAATCTCATTGATCATTATAATTTGTTATGTGCTTATTTGAAAAAAATTACATGAAATTGGCTTTAAAGTACTTGGATGTGTATGTGATCAGAGCCCTGGAAATCAAGCCTTATACAAAAACAAATTGAAAATTTCACCCGAGTGTCCCAGATTTTCTGCAAGTGGCCAAGAATACACTGCCATTTGTGATATTCCTCATTTAATAAAAATATTAAGAAACAATCTAAAAAAATATAATTTTCAAATTGATGGCATTTTAATTAAATGGGATTATATAGTTGGTTTATTTAAATTGGAACAAGCAAACAAATTAGGGTTAAAATTAGCTCCAAAATTAACCAAAAACATTTGGAATTATCTGGATTTACTAAAATGAAAGTAAAATTGACTGCTCAGTTGTTCAGCCATTCAATGTATTCTGCCATGATGTTTACTGTATTCAGCACAGGTAATCTGGAGCCAGAATGTTTGCACACAGCAAATTTTATAAAACAAATAAATGATTTATTTGATTGTTGCAATTCTTCAGATTTGCATGATAAAAATAAATTAAGAAGACCCATCCAAAAATTAGGTTGAAACCATGCAAAAAGAAATAAATTGTTTAAAAAATTAAAAGGAATTAGACCCAAGAATAATGCTGTACCAACCATTTCTGAATGGATTCTAACATTAAATGGCCTCATCCACCTGCGGAAAATTTTACAAAAAACTTACAAATTTAAATTCTTTTTTACTAGACGATGCAACCAAGATCCACTTGAGAATACCTTTTGAATGTTAGACAGAAAGGTGGATTCTATGACACTTTGGATTGTGAAAAATTAGTGAAAATTCTAATTGCCAAAATGATATTAATAATTTTCTACTTAATCTGGCTGAAATTAATAAGAAAATAGATGAAATTCCCCATTTGGATTCTAATATAATAAATGAAAATTCTTCTAAACTAACTTTGATTGGGATTGCAAATTGGAATTAAATTGTACTCAGAAGAATGCAGTTATGTATGTCGGGGAATACATTTGGAAAAAAATTTCTGAAACGCATCTTAAATTTGGATAAAAAAAAATCGATGTGCCAAACTGACTTGTCGTCAAATATATCATGACTACCGTGATTATAAATGTGAATAAAAAGTTTATTGACTGTAAACAAACGAACTGTTTGCGAAAACTGCAATCAAAATTTTTTTTTTAATCCAGATAAGCAGTTTTGTAATCATAATCAACTGTTATTGTTTTGGAAAGACTTCAATATAGAATCTGGGGAAATAAATTTGTTACAAATTCCCTCAGATAATCTTGTAAAATTGTTAAATGATTGTGAAAATTTAACCTCTCAAGTAATAATGAACATTTTACACCTCGACAAATAAATGAAACACTTGTGGAATATTACTTAAATTATTTTTCTCTGGAATGGTTCACAGGATGCAAGCCAGTCTTGAGAAAAGCAGTACAGTTGTTTGCCAAAATTAAAATTGTTTCTGTGGTTAACAATTGAATTTGGATTTATCTGAAAATAAAAAATTAAAAAAAGTGTAAAAAATTATTCAAAATAATACACATATGCTTTGCAATTACCAATATCCATAATAAGTGTGTCAAATCAATTGGAGGTGATAGGAAGAAAACAGAAGAACGCGATGCTTTAATAAAGAATAGAACGAAGGATCGGGCGTCTTCTTCGCAATCGTCGTCCTCCGTCGCAACGAATAAGAAGGCCAGAAGATTATTGGAGAAAAATAGAAAAGGAGAGCCAATGAAAAAAGAGAATGATAGACGGCAAGAAAAACGCGAGGCGTCGCCGTTTGCAGAGACGAAGGAAGAGAGAGAGGAAAATATGTTGGCATTGCGAGAAAGAAGGGAAAAAAGATTCCCGGAAGAAGGTTAACGAGAATAAGAGGCAGAAACGTGCTCGTGTAGAAGAGAAGTCTTGTCCGCCCCGCAATAAGCAAACCGCTTCGAGAAGACGGAGTCGGGCTACGGAACATAAAAAGGGCGAAAAGAAGTTTGGCTTTGACTCTCAAAGGAACGAAATGGGAAAAGGAAATGTACTCGACAGCGATTCTCGGATGCAGCCGACGACGGAATGTTAGTGATTATCGAGAGATGCAAGCGATGGCAACTCGGGTAGACGACTACGTACTACAGGGAAGTACTTCAAGCGCTACCGATATCCTACCCCCATAGGGAGGAAATCTTCGCCCTCGCAACAACTTACACTTTCAGAGGATAACAGCGGACTCAGGAAACAAGCAGGTAAAAGGGGGTCTTCTATGTCTCGTGGCCAAGGGGCTCCTCAAGCCTTGCTTCCCGTAGTTACTTTAGCCAGTCCTACTCCATCTACACTCACCTGTTTATGGAAGGAGATGAAGGAAATCTCTCCCGTCCCTAGTGTCTCCAAAGAACGACGAATCTTCAGTATTTAATGACATTTGGATTGTGTAATGCTTAGTGAAAAAGACAGCGTGGAACTTATCTAAAAGCATTCTTTTGGCAAGTGTATAAAATTGATCAAATTTCTTAGATGATATAAGTGTGCATATTTCCACGCAATTGTATTTGAACATTTATTTATCATTTATTTCGTTAACTTCAAAATTTGCAATTGAAAAAATTAAAATTCATTTATTTATTTAATTAATAAAGCATTCCAAGGAATATACAATTAAGATAAAATAATATATAAAAAATAGAGAAGATGGAAAGCCACCGTCTAATCATTTAAATGTGTATGGTGAAAGTCTAAAATTAATCTTTTGAAATGGGCACAGTTAACGGGACAGCCTGGAGAAGTACATTCAATAGCAGATAAACGTATGCATGGAATAATCAGATTCCGACGTTCAATTGTATTGTAAGGAAAGCATTTACTTACAAAGGGTGACACTTTATAAGGGACATCAATATTTCCTAGTGGACCGATAATTCTTTGATTTTAATAGCCAAGCCTGAACAAAGGACACATCGGAGAGCACCAGTGAGTTCATGTAAGAGGTGAATCGATTTGAATACCTCCAAAGTTGGTAAATTATACGTATAAAATAGGCCAGAAATTACATTGAATCTTGAGACGTTGAAAGCAGTTCTAGGGATATCGTTATAAGCTACTTTTAAGCGTTGAAAGCACTGATTAGACAAGCTTGCCCAAGCTATAACAGTATACTCTAAATGAGAAAGGCCCTTGGCTTGAATTATAATAACCATTTCCGCTTTAGATAAAACAGAGCGAAGTCTTTTCATAAAGTAATGAAGTCTTTTGAGAGAGACAATAATGGACTCAGAGAGACTGGAAGGAAAGGGTATTGTCGGAGACAAACCCTAAGAAGGTAAGTGTGTCCTTATCGGAGGATTTCCGATCTATAATTAAAATCCTAGTTTTTGCGCATTTAGGCTCAGGCCACGTTGATGATACCAAGACTCCATAAGTTGGAGATCATGTTGGACCATGTTATTTACTGTGCAGAATTCGGATACGACATGTATAGCAAATTATCATCAACATAACTCATAATATTCAATTTAAATGGATTGGTATATAGAAAGGCAGTTGCAACGGCAAAAAGCATAGGACCAATACTCGAGTCTTGTAGCACACCACGAGTCGATGAATGGGTGATCGGAGGATCTCCGTCAATTATGTTTATTCTGTTAGTCAAATAATTCTTGATTAAAGCAAGATAATACTCAGAAACATGAAGAGAACGAAGATCTTCAATTAATTGTGGACGGGAGATCGTATCTACAGCTTTTGAGACGAGGGTCTGTATCATAATAAATTTATGACCTAGGTCCAGAGCCTTAAGTGCTTGCATAATAAGGCGCATATGGATCCAGTTGACTTTGCTATTTGGACGGCTACCCTGTTGCTGAATAGGAATACCTGGCTAAATATGATTTATAAGATCATGGAAGATACATTTTTCAATGATTTTAGTCAAAAGAGAGAGTCGCAATCGAGCGATAGTTGGTAATCATTTTATAGTCGCCCTGTTTATAGATGGGAATGATATTGGCGATCTTTATTTCGGCTGGAAATTCCTTAGTAGAAATAATAGTTTCACATAGATCTTATATAAGACGTAGCCCGGCAAACTTGATGATCTTCAGGTGAAAACCAGGAATAATATTGTCATATTTGCTGTCATTCATTTTGATATCTCTAATGATCTTATGTATATTATAAATTCCGGGAACTACAGGTTTAATTAAGCAGCTGGAGGTAGTGGCCTCATCTTATCAGAAACAGAAATGCTACAAGGATCATTCAACCAAGTTAAATAATCAGTAGCTTTATCAGAAGGTAAAATAGTTCTAGTCATATGAATATTGAATATTCCTATAAACAATATTCCATAGGTTAATTCTGTTAATAAGATGAACAATAGACTTTTTCTTAGCTTTGCGTACGGTGTCTTTAAATTCTTTGTTAGCTAATTTATAATTATTAAACGTAATCGTGTTTGGATCTTTCTTAAATTTGTGATACATAACATATTTACGTTGATACCTGAAGTCAAATCAGTTGTCCACCAAGTTTTAGCAGTAGAGTGACGAGAAATGTTGTTGTTGTTGTTAGCCGATAGCCTGATTTCCCAGCGTCGTGACCCATGATACTAAAAAAACCCATAGATATTTTTCTCCATGCACTTAGATTTAGAGCCAGCCGATTTGCTTCCTGCAAGTTGAGTTTATACTCGCATACCGCATGGGGGATCGCCCCCTGCTCCTCTTCCCTTCCAATTTTCCTTGCAATATTAACTTTTACAGAGAGTCTGCGCGTATTATGTGGCCGTAAAATTTCATCATTCCGCAATAGACTCTCTGTAGCAATCGCGAGTCCTCGTGTATACGCAGTTGCTCCAGGATTGATGCATTAGTGCGCCTTCGCGTCTATGGTATGCGCAGCATCTTCCGCCAGCGTAACATCTCGAATGCGTTTACTCGGGCCTCATCTTTTGCGGCAATTGTCCAGGACTCACTTCCATATGTAAATACCGGGAAGACAAAATAAGTCTAATATATACCAGCTATTTGAGCGGTGTTGAGCATTGTATACACTGAGTTAATTTTTGATTAGAACTTAAACTATGAGGCAACCTGTCAAGGGACATGTCCAATAAATAATTAAAATAGTTAAAAACCAGATTTTTAAAACTAGACTTGTAAGATTTAAGTGGATTTAAAGATGCATGAATATTGAATAACAAGTAAAATCGATTAAAATAGCTCTGCGGTCACAGCGGGCAACGTCAAAATAACTGACGTTGTCACAGCGGAGATTACCGGTTAGATAAGCATGGTCCAAGAGGGTCGCAGATGTGTTGGTAACTCTCGTAAGAAGGACAATAATTTGATTCAGACCCAAATCACTCGTAATTGATTGTAAAAGGGACATGTCAGAAGACAAAGCATCACAAGTCTCCAATGGCAATATTTGATAGCCGAGGGTTCGGTTCAGAGAATACATCAACACACGTAGTCATAGGAATATAAGACGGGCGATAAATAACAGTTAAAATAATGATCTTACAAGACACACAACATTGGAGAGTTAAATATTCCAAGCCATCATGGCTATTTTTCGATAGAATTTTTCTGAGTAACTCGTTGATAACATAGGCAGCGACACAACCGCCTCGAGTAGACCTGTCTACTCTTAAAAATATGTTAATTTGGAGATTAATCAGGCAATCGTCAATTTCGGCAGAAAGCCAAGTTTCTGTTATCAGCACAATATGAGGGCAAACGTTGTGGCATAAGATCGCTAAGTCATCAATTTTATTAAACAGAAAACGTGCATTGGTATACACTGAGTGAGCATATTATTATAACCACCCTGTCAGTATCTCGTTGGGCCACCTTTTGTCTTTAATACCGCGGTGATTCTTCGTGGCATTGATTCCACGAGATGATGGAAGGTGGTGGGAGGAATCTGACACCATGCCTGATGGATAGCACTGTCTAGTTGTGCTGGATTGAGCGGTGGTAGATCCAGATGTCTGATGGTTCGTTTGACTTCGTCCCACAAATGCTCAATTGGAATGACATCTGGGGATTGTGGGGGCCACCGAAGTAAGGTAAAGTCCCCCTCATGTTGCTGGAACCACTGCTCGATAGTCCAGACCTTGTGCTCCTGAGCGAATTGGAGTCGTTTCCGCTTGTTGGCTGCAGACAGCGAAGGCGTGCGGACAGGTCTTCGGCTTCCGTATCCCATGCGATGCAGTGTGCGGCAAACAGTGTACTCAGAGACCGTTTTGGAGGACCCGTGATTAAGGTAAGCAATGATTTGACGCACAGTTGCCCTTCTGTTTGCCTTTACCAGTCGTGACAGTCTCCGTTCTGTCCGATCATCAACCATCTGCGGGCGGCCACGACGCTAACGTTCAGACCCCGTCTTCCGGCTAATCGTCCAGTCTTTAAATACTTTGACGATGGCTGCTCTTGAGCACGCCACGAATGCTGCTGTTTCGCTGATACTCGCTCCAAAGCTCCGAGCACCTACAATCATCCAGCGTTCGAAGGCTGTTAAATCGCGTCGTTTACTCATAGCTGAACAATGGAACACGTCTACTGTTATCGACGACGCTCAGCTTCCGTTTTTATATTGGTCCGGCCCGCTAGCAACATTGTGGCAACGTCCGTGCGTGCATTTGCATAAACATGTCAGATGGTCATAATAATACGCTCACATAGTGTATAATAAACGGAGCGACTGATTATCCTTATTCTGATCAGATCTATAACTTTTGATGTTAGGCAGGCTTCCGTGGATCATCAGGTTTTTTTCCAGTAATCATCACCAAACTGAGGGTTGGCACCATAATAAGGAGAAATCGAAATCGCTGTAGGCCATGAAAAGAGTTTTAAGCAGTCCTCATAGTTATTCACAGATAATCTAATAAAAATATTTTAGATGCAGCCCCTGATCGAGTAGTCCAGCGGCCACATTCAATTATAGGAATGCCGTGATCAAGTAAATATTTGGCCACTGTTTCGGCTTTGACTGAATCCAAAACGTTGCCCACTCTCAACCGTGTCATTCTTACCCTTTTAATAGGCAGGCTCCAATTTCCAGTGGTCCAGTGCTTATCAAGCACTCTTTTCTGGTTTCTACAAGAAAACAGACTCTGAGCTTTATAAGTGTCAGTAACAACACTTTTATTTATCTTAGTCTTATTAGATTGTATCAGCTTCCAATCACTAGTAACGTTCTTAGATACACTATCATTTGGAGGAACAACTGTTTCACACTCTGTAGATACAGAGTCTAAATCTTGGTAGACCGCATCTCCAACTTGTAGTGATCGGATTTTATAATTGTCTTGCAGTTGGGGACAGTCACTTTTTTAATATAACAGATTCTCTATCACCGTCTACGTCTAGTACCAGTTTAGAATTTGATTTCATTAATGGGGATTTATCTCTTAATACTGGTCCTGTTTCATTTAAGTCTTGTGGTGAGGGTATCTCACAGACTATTTCTCCTGCGGTTTGTAATATCCCGTTTAATTTCTGTACTGATTTGTCCAACATGTCCTGTATTATTTCAGTGATCGAATCCTTAATATCAGTAATAATTTGAGCAACCAACTTGGTCAACAAATTATTTAAGTCCCCTTTAAGAATAGATTTCAGTGTCTCTGATTAACTTTAAATTTCTTTCATACCATGGATGATTTCGTTGAGTTTCGGGAGAAGAATATTTTGGAGGCTATCAAATCTCTATTCATCTCCTTCTCCAAGGTCGCCTCTAAAGTTGACAATATTTTAGTCAAAGTGTCTTTTAGGCTGGTTTTCATATTTCTACTAGAGGCTATGCACTCCACTAAACAATCTTTTAAATCCTTGAAACGCATATGTCACAAAGTATTGTGAGCAAGGGCTAGCGCGGTCGTAAGCTTTCGAATGGAGCGTCAGCTTCTAAAGTGCAGCCACAGGCGTCATCTGTTGCCAGTAGTAATATTATTAATATTATTAATAACTCTCATAGGCATGTACGGCGTAACACTGGCA
>JAHWFO010045372.1:119508-159932 GCA_023313115.1 Rhysida immarginata | reverse complement strand
ATCAGAATTAGCTATGTTTAACTTATTTAAACGATTCTCTCGATATGGTTGAATAAAAGTTTAATGAAATAAAAGATTTATAAAAGATTTAGAATGAAATCAGAATTAGCTATGTTTAACTTATTTAAACGATTCTCTCGATATGGTTGAATAAAAGTTTAATGAAATAAAAGATTTATAAAAGATTTAGAATGAAATCAGAATTAGCTATGTTTAACTTATCTAAACGATTCTCTCGATATGGTTGAATAAAAGTATCAGATAAAACTTCTTAATAACCTATTTCAGGTAGGCTTAAAGAATAATAACTATTATAAAGATTAAATTTATATGTCACAAGTTAATCGTAACATATTAATAAAAAAGTAATGTTCAAAGTCCAGAATATTATAGTGGATGGTTGGTCTAAGTCCGATATTCTAGGTAATTTAATCACACACAGTTCTTGTCACTTTTCGCGAAAGTTCAACAAAAAAAAGTTGTTCTTAAAATGTAATATGGACACTTTGAAACTAGCAACTTGGTCAATAAAGAATGCAAAGACTTTATTAATATTGACCTTTGTTGCCTACATTAGGACTTAAGTAAAAAATTTTAGTACTAAAGAAGAATGTGAATAAGAATTTTATAATGCACTTTTCACAAATTTAAATCACTTGTTGACATCAGGTCCATCCGTTTTAAGTCACCAAATCAGTCTGCTGAATTTAAAGTTCACCAATCTGTTGCACACACTAATTAACGAACTGTCACTGGTTCATTTGTAACTGTTCACTATTATTTTCTTACCAAGTCGGGAGGAAGAGGAAAAAATCAGTTCCGTTTGCATGAGTTCCTCTAACCGTGTGAAGGTCCTGCTCAAACCAGTACCAAGGAAATTGGCAGGGAGCAGAATCAACTTGGAATCCATGTGGTGGCAACTTCCACAGAATGGTTGTAACAGCTGAAGGCAACTGGAGGCCTGTAGAGGTATCAGTCCTTGTAGTGGGGTCATCTTTATCGTGAAGGCGCTTGGAGGTAGGTGGTCCTGGTCCACTTCGGATAGGCTGTAAAGAGAGTGATCTTTTTCCCAACCATGGCCAGCGTTTTATTAATAATAGACATAAATTTACTCTATCAACTAACTACATATGTCAGGTGTTGTTATCAACTATGTGTCAAAGGAACCTTAATTCAAAACAAACGAGAATGTTTTGTGAAAAAGTGAATTTTCACTAGAAGTTAAGGTTTCTCAATAAGAGAAGAAAAAAATAATGTTCAGCATTTTCATATACTGTAAAAGAAGTCAGCCAATGTCATCAAAACATCTAACCATATCCTTGAAAAAAATCTTTGCTAAGTGATAACAATATCCTAATAATTGTCAATCATACAACTGTCAATATAAAATCAGTTAAAGCTCATTGTAATGAGTGTGTAACTTATGGGTCTGATATAGTTTCTTCACATTCATTACCTTTCCAGAGTATCACAATATAAGTCGTCCAACTATAACGACGCATACTATCAATAAGAACTACTAGATTCATCAAAGAAAAAAAAAGTTTCAAAGATCTGAATTAAAGTCATATTCAAAGTCATGTCTATCGAGGTCTTCATTTCCATAAAATGTTCATTAGTCTTAGAAGTTTCAATCAAAATCCAATTCCCGTGCTCAAATATATCAACAATAAGATCTCAAATATGTTCGACTAATTTCTATATGTGAAATATAACAATGTCTATGCTTAGAGACAATTGATTTCAGATAAAGTCAAGTAATCACAACATACAAACATCAATATCACTGGCACAAAGAAAATCTACTATCATAAACTCTTTCCTTAAGAACGTGATCATAAGTTCAAATAAACCTTCCACTATGACATGATAAGATTTCTGAATCCACAGACTAGATGTTCACTCATCAACTATCATAAAACTTGTCAAATTGTTTCAATGAATCTTATATGTATTCAAAAATAAACAGCCTATTAGGATTACCCAATAGTGTTCTCATATGTTGATAATTCTTTTTAATATCATAGCTTAATTATTTATTATAAGAAGTAGATTATTACCAAGCATCAAATTCAAACAGAAAAAAAATCTAAAGTCAAGTGAATCTGCTCAATGCTTTAATTATTTGTGCAATCTTATTTTCGTTAATCGTATTTATTATTTTAATTATTATAGTAGATTAATATTCTGCCCCCAGATGGAGCAAGAAAGTATTTATGTTCAAAGTAAGAGGGTAGGTGGTTGCCAAGCAACCATCAAAAAAAATTCTTAGCGATTATATGAAGACATTGGTGCTGCGCGATTTGTGGAAAATATCGATGTTTCCAAAATAATTCGATGTTAAATCGATTTCGGAATCGATATAAGATATGTTAAAAAAACTTCGCCGCTTAAAAGAACTTACAAATTTGCCGATATGAGCGCTGAAACTAGAAAAACGGTGCTGCCATTTGAGAGGCGTACGAGGCGTATAACAACTAACAACATCGATAATGCAGTAGCAGAACAACATCGATGCCAACATCAATATTATTTAATCAACATAAAAAAAATTATTTAATTATTTATTTATTATATTTTTTGTCAAAAAAATTTGGTGACATCATCTAGTTTAAGTCACTATTATATTTAATTTATTTTAATTTAAAACATTTTGTTTCATTCCCCAATTATATATTTTCTTTTTGTTTGCCAAATAGTTTAGAGTTTCTCTCCCTTATCATAATTGGGTTGACCCACTTTGACTTTCAAGGGGGAAAGAGGGGGATGAGTCATGTGATCTCATAACAGAATTCCTAAATGAATACAAGAAAGGAAGGAAAAAAAATTATATACATATAGCAGTTTAAATAAATTTCTTGTGCTTTTTATTAGTAATTACGTGTTTTAGTGTAATAAATACTGGTTTCTGGATTTAATTAAATAAACTAGATTATCTAAAATTTTCATGGCCTCATAATTCAACAGGTAACTTGTGATCTATGTCATTCACTTATCATTGGTGGAAAATAAATTTTTCAGGGAAAAAAATATTTCAGAAAAATTCTGAAATTAATTTTAAAATTCTAATCAGAATTTATTATATAGAATACGAAAATTTCAGCAGTGTAGTATTAATATTTTATTTCGCTAATGCGTCATTACTATTCACTGCGTGATTACTGCGGGATAATTCCTTGTCATTCCAAAGTTGGTCTGTATCATTCATCTAACAACAATTATTCAATCCAAAAAAAATATTTTTTTTTTCACATCCGTCACCAAAATGTCTACAACTCGAGGCATCCATAACCATTTTCTACTTCTCTATAAATGCAAAAGTGAAATGATGTATATACTCCAACAAATATAACAAACCTGTATAAACTAGAGAGTAATTATTAAGATATAACCTACTTTTAGGATTGCTTTCTCACAATAAAACACAGACAGCCCAAATCTGTGTCCATAGCACTCTTTTTATTATGCTTCGTAATTATGAGATTCAACCAAAACATAAACTAGATAGGTCTTCATCATTTTCAGTGTCTGCACACTAAAGTTGAGAACTAAAAAAATCTGTCTTCATTCTGGCTTCCATCATTTACAGAGAATTAGGCCTCTACTTCACAAATATGACTATCATGTGTTGTAACAAAATTTTCTGCCAAAACGTCCTGTTCTGAATTGTCAATACTCTTTCAGTTAAGTGCTTAATAGTACAACTACCTTATACCAAAATCATGAATCAGTGCGGCTAAAATATGAAACATGAGCTGTTGTGCTCTCTTACAACACTATATAAACATTAAACAGTCCTTGTTCTTCAAATCAAATTTATTTTCATTTACAGATATTCTGTATATAATATCACAATCAAATAGTTTCTAGAACAAACTTTAACTTTTATATAACAATGCAATCTATCCACTGTAACATTACCTTTAGTTCAAACTCTGAACCATTCAAGCCTTTAAAACCAAAATTGGCACTAATATCATTTTTAAATTTGTTAGCATCTGCTATAACTATCAAATAACTTTATTGCAAGCCTCTGATCTAAAGTTTAGTCGGTAATTGACTTTTAACTTCTTCCAAGATAATGTCATTAAATCATCCATACAACTTGTAATTTATTCTCAAGATTAACCATTAAATCTATTTCTCTTCATTAAATCTTAATAACATTCCTTTCATAACGTTTTTTTGAATTATTAAAATTTAGAAGCAATATGTATAGTTTTACAAAGATTACTCACAGTGGGGCGGAGGGGGTTATAGAAACAGTTGGCATAGATAAAATGATCGCTGGCTGTTCCCTATGTGATTCAGATACAATGAGTGCTATTCGTTTACCATATGTGGCCAAGCATTAAAACTAAAATATATATACAATATTTCAACAAACTAATGAATACTTATTTTTATAGGAACCGCATAAGCTTTTCAAAAGAATATTCTCCAAAAGAGAAAGCTTTCCATAATTACAACGCATTATCATAACCTGATTAATAATTTCTATCATCTACGTCAAATATAATGATACTATAATAAAATCGACTAAAACCTGCCCGTATTATGACAAGGCAAAACTAACTTAAAAGTATTTGTTTACAAACGACAACAATAAAATTCATGTAACGATAATAAATGTTTTAAAATTTCACCTCAAGAATGCATCTCTATTAAACCAAATTCACGAAACATGCTCAAATTTTGCCGATAACAACATAGGAAACTGGTAGCAGCAAGTAGTTCTGATGAAGCCTTAAATTCGGGAAATAAAACGTTCAACGATGTTAATAATCTAACGCAATCACATCAATAGTTGTCTACCATTCAACAAAACTAAACTCTGCGTTTCAAATAAGATAGTTAATGGCTGTTCCTAAATTAGTGAAAACAACTTCTATCCAAAATCAGTTATAACATCAGAGTTAAAACAATGAGTCGAATCACATGAATTATTACCACATTTTCTTAAAAATTCAATCAACAGTCTGAAGCTAACAAGCGTGCGAATACATCCACAATAAAACGTATATAACCACCATAATAATTAATGACACATGTACTTGCTCATTAAAACAATTGTAGTTCAATCCTTCAAATCATCTGTAGTGACTGAGGATATATTTGGAACATCAATTCAACAATAAACTACAACAATGTTATCCTATATAATCTTCTTCTTTTCATAATTATTATATCAATAAGTCATCACTTAAAATTATTGCTAGGCATACAACATTACTAATGCTCAATTTACTGAAAATCTTAGAGCATCAACGCTAAATTAGCAGAAAACATAGCACATATGCCACTAAACCAACAAAATTCTCCTAATCCTCTTCATCATATATGTGAAGGAATACCCTTTGTGAAATATGCAAACGTCTAATATATGTAAGCATATAGTCACTCACTCTATGACTTAAATAGTCGCAAGAAATGCCTTCTTATATTCGCACTATAACATCTAGTGATCCGTAAAATATGCAACGATCAATTGAAGCAATTAATAACTTTTCCAACAATAAACAACATTAACTTTCTCAAACTATTCTTTTAATAGCAACAAAGAAATCTTATTCCCGTATGCTTCTGTGATTTGCCTGTATAGCTTGTTCTTAAATGGCAGAACTAAAGAAAGAAGAAAAGGGAGAGAAGAGAGGAGGGAGGGGTTTTGTAGTGTCCCTCACTCCATTGTCTCCCTCACTACAGTAACCTATGCTGCTCTGGTTTACAATCAATTTCTTTATGTTAAATCTACTATACAATCTCTGGATTTAAAATAGACAAAACAATGTAGAACTAAGTAATTATGTTTTCAAAATTTTAAGGAGGACTGTTTTTTCCTCAACTAATCCTGTAACAAATAACCTCTTCATCAATAGCTGAAAGAAGAGGCGATTAATATTCACCCTCTATGTTTCCTCTTCTATTTCCTTGTTGTTGTTTGTGCATGCTCCTACCCCTTCTATCTATTCGCGCTCCAGTTCTCTCAACTCTCTGTTCGCTTATGTTTCTATTTCCCTCCCCCATCCATAACTGCATCAATTCATCTATTCGCCGATTAATTATATATTTAAATCCTGATCTATAATCTTTCTGCTCAATTCCTTTTCCTCGTTTTCTTCTGTATTTAACCCATACCTTTTCCATTGCGAATCTTAGTTCAATTTCCTCCTCTTCTTCTGCATAATTAATAGCTTTTTCCAAATTATCCGGTTTTCTAAACAACACCGTTTTCTGTAAACTAGGTCGTAAGCCCTCTAAAAATTTATCTTTAATGTTTTCCTCTAATATCTCCTTCGCGAATGCTCTTTTAATATCTGCATCTTGGCCTACCCCCTCTACTTGAATCATTGTTTTCTTTCCCAGTGCCTGAATACGCGTAGCATAGTCTCTAACAGTTTCTCCTTTTTCCTGATGACGTTCAGAAAATAATCTTTCACTTCTACCCTTTGGCTCCTTGCCAAATCGCTCTATTATCTTTTTCTTTAATTCATCATAATTGTTTATCCCTGCCATAGCCTGATCATGCCTACAATAAAACTGAGCATTTCTTGTTAACTTGATTTTTGCTATATTTAATTTATGTTCTGGTACCCAATTACAAACTGTGCCAATTTCATCAAGTTTTTGAAAAAACAATGTGGGATCTGTAGAACCATCATAATGACCCACTTCACTGGCCAAACCAAACGATGCTTGAGCCATCTTTCTTTCTCTTTTAAGATGTCAAAATTAATTTGCCACTTAATATACCCTCCCAGGTCTTAAATTTAAAATTTTTCTGATTTACGCAATTTTCAAAATACAAAGAACATTAAATCACTCTAATCAATAACTTAAATATCCTGTCGCACTGCGTCAATTTATGTAAGGGTCCGGTTTACCTTATGTTTATTACCATAACCAAATAATTATAAAACGACTGCGCCACCCGATTACTATCGGAAAAAATGTTGATTAACTAATTACCAATTAATATTTAAACCCAATACCGAATCTTACATAGTAATTCTTCCACACAAGTTCGTGCCAAGAAGGGCGAGAATAGAATGAGGGACTCAAGTTTTTGATTAACAATAACGATGAAATTTATTCATAATAAAAAATAGAATGAAAATAATTGAAAACTAAAATATGAGTTTGGAACACTAAATTTGCTAACTTGATTAGGTTACAATAAAGATGAATTCTGAACCATAATATAATTAACTAATGAGATTTTATAAAAAGAAAACGCTTTTCATGGCCAAAGGGAAAATATAGATCATACATACTCTTTTGACGAATCAAATGGTCTTGCTTCTTTGGATTTGGGCTCGTTGATCTTCTGCCGACGTTTGTGGCTCAAATGGGAATCTTCGAACGTGATCGCGTCATTTTTGGGGACAATACTAACTGAATTTTACGGGAAACTGTCATTATTTAAGTTGGGTCGCAACTATGATAACTTTCATTAAAAAGCCTCGTTTATCGAGCAAAATTAAAGTTAAACTTTTGCACCATGATTAGAATAAAATAAATAATAATTTTAATTAAAAGAATTTTGATGTTCCCTCCATGACGGACGCCCGTGAGCTGGACATGGACAGCAAAAGGGTTGCTATCGGTCGGATTACGAAGATCCAACCCAGTCACTTACGCTTCGGTACGCCCGCACATGAGAGGGCAGAAATTGGAAAAGGCCGCTCGTGCACTGGACGATGCAAGATTCCAGAGAACACTGCATCTCTCAAAATTGCAAGTTCTCTCGTTCGAGAAGGGGTTTGGAAACGACCAATCAGCAATTGATTATGTCGTCAGAGATCTGGAATTTTGGGGTTCAAAGGAAAGGTCAAAGTTAAAGCTAAAAGCTTGTTTCTCTCTGGCTCTTGAATAGGCGTCATATCGCCGGGCACCCACCTGCAAGGGTGGTGTGATCGGGGAGAGGGTCATTAATCTGCTTTCTGCTGCTCTTAATTGTCGTTGGGGTAAACTTTCTTCCTTAGATGCTTTAACCTCACCCCCGCGATTCGTTCTTCTTCTCCAAGTTCTCTCGCTTTCTATAAACAGTCATAACTTATAGAGACTACTAGCTGCCTCAAATAGGAGGGTCAATGCCTAATGGCTTATCCCACAGGTCCTGTCATCGTTATTCAGAAAAAAGGGATAGATGCTAAAAGCATTCCACACGCAAGTAATAAACAAACTTGAGAAGAGAGGGAGACATTTCCTCAGACAAAAAAGAGATTCTAACTTACAACAAAATTATCTATCCAATTCTAGAATTTTAATAAAAGAGGGATAAATTCTCCTTTGTAACTCATCTTTAGCTCAATATTGCTCAAATAAACAATTAAATGCTGGTAGTAAGCAGAAATGCGAATAAATTAATATTCAAAACTATATTCTCATTTAAATAAGCATGATGATAAACTGGGACTCCACATATCTGTGTTCGATATTTTACAGCTAGTAATCATTATATTGTGCACTCCATAGAATATTTGGGAGTTTGATTTATGAAAAATGTTTTCATATAATGCATCTTTCTATTGAAATGAGCGTTTATTTAATAATTATCTTTGGAAACTTATATTGCGAAAGTAAGGAGATTGTATTACTTTTAGATTGTATTGCTTTTTATGGGAGTTGAAGAACCAGTTGATGTTTAACCTTTTTAATCGTTTAAGAAACGTTTGTTTTTGTTTTTTTTACATTTTTGTGTAATCCTTTTCAGGCTTAAAGTTTTATAATGAGAATTATAAAATTGCATTCTAATTGTTATTATCAGAAGTTTTACTTTTTATGCATATAAATTACGAGATTTTTACGGTAAGAAGATTCACATAAAGGTTATTCAACATAAACAATTGTAGAATACTTTTTGAATTTAATGTAATGATGTTATTGTAAACCTCTTAGAAGATTATAAAATTTAATTGTGTAATTTCTGAAATTTTGAAATTTTGCGGAATTTGAGTTTATATAATTCCTATTGAAGTGTTTTACAGCCAACTTTGAAAGTTGTGATTTTACAATATGATGTTATTTTGTGTAGCTGTTCATTACGAACCTTTGAATGTTGTAATATTGAAGTTTTGTGAACTTTGTAATTTTGACTTTGGAATTTTGAATTGTACTTTATAATAAAATGTAACGATGCTTGTTCGAGGGTTGAGAGATAGAGGTCGAGAGGTTTTTAGGTGTTACCCAACGGAGGAGGTGACTTATCAACCGCAAGAACCAGGTAGGGGTTTTAAGTTTTATTAACGCGAACCTTTAGAAATTTTCAGAGCTTAGTTCTAGGAAAATTCGTTATCCCTAGGATAAGCGAATTTTGTTTTTCAGGGGAGTCATGTGGGACCCCGGGATTTCGGAACCCCCCACCCTCATTTGTTGTGAACGCGTATTAATGCTTAAATATTAAAGTTTCGGATTTTAGCTTAACTATTCTTTTTAGATATTTAATGATTTCATTTAAGCGAAGCTTAATTTGTAAGAACAGTTATTTTTATAGATTATTATTATTTTATAAAGAACTTCTACCTAGTCATTTAAGACAGATAGTTATTGATTAGTTATTTAATGTTGAGATTAATTAGTTAGAATAGTTTAGATTACACAGGATGCGCAGCTTAGTTTTCTAGGTATAATATTCGGAGTTAGAAACAGGATGTTATTCTTTAATTACTAGATGTTGAATTAGGAGTAAAGCGGAGTCAGTCATTGTAGATGTATGACGCACCTTATTGGATTTTTCAGGTAATGTTCGATGGTGTGATCCGTCCAACCAATCCGTGGTCGGAGTGTTTTTTGACATCGAGTGTAGTAGTTAGTGTTAGGTGCAGGGAAGGGGAGGTCGTCGTTGTCGTGATCATCGGAGTCGGAGAGGTAGTAGGTAAGAGACTGCCAGCGAGATGAGACGTGGGCAGAGGTATCAGCCTGTCCATGTAGACAGATGCAGATAGCTGTAGAAGTAGTTATTATAACCTGTCACAGATTGGACAGATGTTTGAATAGTTTTACCCAGTTTCAGTATTAACAGAAGATTAGATAGAATCGAGCGGGAGGCTCATGAGTTTTAATAGCATTAGTATTTAACAGTTGACGTTGATATTCTTATCGAGGAGAGATCCCTCTTTAAGCGTCAGAGTAGAAAAGAAAAATAGTTTATTTTCATTATTGGAGAATCAGTCAACCGAACGTTAGATTGGGTAACACACAGCCGCTCTCAAATCTCTCATTCCTCAATTCTCTTATTCATTTAATCGGTGTTAGATTTAAATCATTAGAAGTTGGATATAATTAATCGTAATTGTAAATACCTTTAAATAAATCAGTCGTTATTGTTTATAACCCTTTGGAGTTCTCATTTACCCCTCCCCCTTGCGATAGAAGTCTCGAGGAGAAACACCACGAGCACGAGCTTGTGAGTAAGAGATCCCACCCCCCAATCTAGAGGGTGGAAGGGCGGCCTTAGGGACCTTTATTGTTTTATAGGCCCTGGGTTTCCACAGTCACATTATGACGTTTTGTATGTGGAAGATACAAAACATCCTGATAAATTGCGTGTGTATCCTAGGCTGACATATTCACTTATCAATCCAACAACACCGGGGGGGGAAATGAGAGTTAGACTGATGGCACAACTTTTCAGCAATTCTACTGCTAAGGGGTTAGATTTTTATAGGAAAAGGATCGTATCTGCTCTGAAAGATTCTGATGGTACAATAAAATTTACTTCAAGGTTTAATAATATTTTTGATGCTCTAAACAGAAAATATCCTGCTGAAGGAATCCGTAAAAATAGCAAAGATTTATTGATAATACAAGAAGGTCTTGCATGGCTAATTCATGGGAAAGAGAAGTAACATCAAAGAAAATAAACACAGATTTATTTTTGACCTCTAGTACATCAGAATGGTTGAGAGTAAGTTTGATTTCTACTCTTGACCTTTCTCATTATTTACTTGATACATGCAACTTTAATTATGTCCTCACTTCAAAATTTAACAGGATACAGTTGAAAAATTCTTTGGAGTTGTTCGACAAATTGCTTGTCAAAATGAACATCTCTCTATGCCTATATTTTTGCATTTATATAGGATGCCCTCATTATGCTCTCAATGAAACAACCAAAATTTAGAAATTGTGTTGCAGGAAAGCAAACCTTATATTACGCTTAATGACTTCCAAGAAGCATACAAGAAGGATAATGCAGATCCATCACTATTGGAAAATCTCAAAAGGAAAGTAGATGGTTTGGTACAAGAATCTCCCTGGGGATGTGATGACGTAATTGAGCATGACTATAATTTATCAGAAGTGACAGATTGTATAAGTTATTATTTGACGGGATTTGTTATAAGAAACGTTGCAAAATTTACAACTTGTTTAAAATGCAAAAACTCCCTCACAACCCCTGGGTCTTTTTCAATGCACCCAGAACCAGAACTGGTCAATTTAAAGACAAGAGGAAAATTGACACATCCAAATTTTTCACTTTTCCAGTTATTTTCTTCAGTTGAGTATATCTTTGCAAAGAAAACCAAAAGTTCTGAAATGTATGAAGAAGTTTTATATGAACTACTGGACTGTCACAAATTTTGTTTTCCTTACAAAGAACATAAAACTGAAATCATTGCAAAACTGATTCATTATTATTTAATTGTGAGGATTATGCAGTATTGTAAGCAATTTAATTCTAATATGGGACGAGAGACAAAAAATAAACGAAAACTTTCAAAACTTCTTGTGCACTAAGGGTTATGTATATTCTGTTCTCTTTTTATCCTAACGTTATTCACATTTAACATTTTTTTATTTTATGAAACCAAAATTGTTTTGGGAATCCATTTAAAAATGTGGGCAGTGAGTGGGTTGCCGAGTAAAAGTATTAACAATTGCTCTAATAGAAAAAGCTTCTTTGTGTATTTCAATACCATATACATTTTTTTTATCTTTGAACTTTTCGGTTTTAAATCTTTTACTTTTTTATTAGATATTATTGTATGTGTATAATATTTTATCGGTTTCATTTAAAACATATGTAGCAAAATCCTTTTTGTATTGATTAAAGATTTTATTGTTATATATGAATTCTTTTTGTTTAAATTTGTTTAACTTTTCTTTTTTTGAATGTATTACTACGAATTACTTTTAAGCGGATTTGTGAGACCATCAAAACATTTATATCAATTTTTTTTGGAATTTTTAACCTCACTTTACCGTTTGTTTCTTTCCAAGTGTTTCTTCTTTTTAACTTAATCCATTTTGTCAATTTTTTTTATGTAATAAAGATACTAAATTCTTGTAATTTAAAATTAGACTAAAAATCTGTTCTATTTCTTTGAATATAAAGTGTTACTAGTTGTCAAAAAATATGAAAAAAGGAATTAACCTCTAGAAGTTAACTCGCAGTAATTTTTTAAGAAACGATAAAATTATGGCAATTTTATTTTTCACGTAGGTAAAGCGCACAAAAATTTGTTATTAGCTCATAATGACCCAATAGTGAATAGTTATTAGTTATTGATATTTCATCCAAAGGACGCATAATTTTGTAAACGTGACTTCGAAAATACGTGAAAAAGTATTTTCAAAATAATTTTCACATGAATAAAAATTTGTGAATTGCTAATGGGATTTTAGATTATAACACAGTAATTTTTATCATACATTTTATAGTACGTCTAATTTATTAAAAAAGCAAGAAACGCGAAGTTGAAATGTAGCTTTTATAGTTCAGTATCCACACGGAGAGCACTCTAGACGTTCAGTGCCTCCCCATGGTTGTCAACGCGAACTACTTACATTTATGGAACACACTTTCTGGCGCCGTTTCCTCACCTCCTAAACTTACATCTTGCGTTTTACCATGGTAGTTAGGAGGCAGCCATGGTTTTACATGGACAAAAGTTAAAAAGGACCCAACAGGCGCGCGTCACCATGGTAACACGGCGACGGGATACATGCGTGTAATTTACAATAGTTTTATTCTTCTACAACGTTTACGCTACGCTGTGGTTAGGCCTAGAAATAGACCTGAATCGAATGCCGAAGCTTTCGCTAGGTCTCTCATCGTGAACATGGAAACGCTAATGCACTTCTCTTCTACGAAACCAAAACTCGTATATAATATCCATCAATTCCAACTCCACCATAGTCGGTCCCAAGCCCGATTGAGAAAGGAGGAGGGAACACGCAAGATAAGGTGTAAGGCATCGTGCTGAGATCTGGGTGGCACAGCGTGTATAAAAATGTGTGTCATGAACGATCCCATTGAGGTACCAGGCGAAACCTCAATGTATTTAGCCTTGCGTCAGGAGAGGGGGTAGCCTGACCTGGACTACTTCTTTTCCCCTGGTTCTCCAGTACTTTATGGATGACAAAGATAAAGTACCAAAAACAAACAAAGGATCTGGTTTACCTTCGGGTGATAACCGATCACAGGTTTCTAACCTAAAAGGAGGAGTTAATGTCGAGGTTCCTGCAGCTATGGGGGCGGAAGGTGGCATTGCTACCGCCGCTCCTGGAGCAGCGGGGACTCAGACATCAACCCTCACCAAATCGCAGAAGCGAAACCGAAGGAAAACAGAGAGACTGAGATTCCTGAAAGCTGGTGAACAATCAGCTGAAGAAATCTCTGGTTTAGTTTCTTCAGGACAGAAGAGGGATAGACCTCTAGCTTCTACCCCTTCTCCAGCTAGCGCTGTATCTAGAAAAAGACTGAAAGAGGATCAAGTAAAATCCTATAAACAGGCTGTTAACAGCATCAAAATGGCCATTATTAAAGGGTCATTCCCCGCAGAGAAGTTATCTGCAGATGAGGTTTCTCTTATTCAAATGGAGATTCTCGACAGAATAGATGCTATTCCTGAGGGTAGCTTTTTACCAATGATTAATCAGCAGAGTTTGTTAGCCGGCGCGCTGTTGGTCGCCTGTGAAGATGAGGAGACAACAGCCTGGCTGACTAGCTCTTTTGATAAAAATGACAAAGTCTTGAGGAAGGAACTTTCTTGCCTTAAAGTGATTGAGGCGAGTGAACTTCCTAAGGTTGCCTTCGAGACTAAGGACAACATCACAAAGGATGCCAATGTTCTGCTTCGGAGGATGAATCGTTTCAACCCCGAACTGAACACCAGTGAATGGAGAATCGTCAATAGACTGGTTAAACCTCATTCAACTAGATGGATCTTAGAGGTCTATGAGAGTTCCTTAGAAGCCATCAAGAAGGCCAATCTTGTTGCCAACACTGGTATCCATCAAGGTATCTTCAAGATCCTGACTGATCCAAAGAAAAGACCTGGTTCTGAAACTGAGAAGGATGCTAATTTGGAAGCAACCACTCAGACACAGGTAAGTCCAACTAAAAATAATTCAAATATATCTGTTGGTAAAGGGGATAACCTATCTGACATTGCGGGTGACTTAAGTGCACTTGACTTTGCAGATACAACCTCAGAAAATACACTTCAATCCCTATGTCCAATGAATCTTGAAGATGTTGAGGCTGAAGTAACTGATGAGGAAATGCTTTTGGGCACTTCTACCAGTCCCAGTGGAGGTAAGAGGACTTAATTTGTCCTCTGTCTGATACTGTGAGTGTGCTTAAGATTATCCAGATAAACCTTCACCACAGTCGATCGGACTCTGCGTTGCTTTACAACAAGATGGTTTCTGGTGATGTTGATATGGCAATAATCCAGGAGCCTTGGGCAAGGAATGGTAGTGTTGTTGGACTACCAAAAAGATGTGGAAATGTATTTTTGATACATGTTCCAACAGACCTAGGGCATGCATTTATGTTAGAAAGGACTTGCATGCTATGTTCATGGTCAATAATTCTGATGGTGATAACGCAACTATTAAATTGACCATGTCTGGTGAGAATAAGACTGAAATTCTCATAATGTCTTCATACTTTCCCTACGATGACAGTATTGTTCCATCGAAGAGAGTTGAGGAAACCATTGAACAATGTTTAAAGTTCAATCACAAGCTTATTATTGGCTGTGATGCCAATGCACACCAGGTTGTTTGGGGAAGCAGTGATTGTAATCATGGAGGAGATGAATTATTGGAATTCATCCTTCAAAAGAACTTGCAAATCATAAATAAAGGTAATGAACCTACTTTTATGACTTGTAATAGAGAGCAGGTTATTGACCTCACATTATATCTTAATAATACCACTAATTTTATCAGTAATTGGCTTGTTACAGATGAGGAATCTTTGTCTGATCATAGATTTATTTGCTTCTCTGTTACAGGCATCAGGCTTTTACACAGAATGGAAAGGAGGCGGAATCCCAGAAACACTAACTGGGATTCATACCTTGAAGACCTCAGGATTGCAACGGAAGGTATGTATAATAAAATATCTTCAATGGTTGACTTGAAACTAGCTGTTACCCAGTTGCAACGTGCTATTATCCAGTCTTACCATCAAAATTGTAAGGTGAGGAGAACTAGCTTACCCAGACAGGTTTCTTGGTGGAATAAAGAGATTAGTTTTCTTCGCAGAAGTAGCAGAAAGTACTTCAATAAGGCCAAAAAACACTGATGAGTGGTCTCTTTATAAAGAAACCCTCACCAGATATAATATGGCAATTGGGAAGGCTAAGAAAGAATCTAAGGGACTTATCCACTACCGCAAAGGTAATGAGGATAATGTTCAAGGATAGTGTAAATCAATTAACTTCTGTTAAGAGAAACGATGGCAAATTCACAGATTCAGGTGAAGAAACATTAGCAGAAATGCTAAGAGTACACTTCCCTGGTTCAGTGTATGTCACCGATTTAAAGACATCCATTTCCATTGGTAGATTTAAAACCAAAAGTAAAAGGGAATGGGATGTTTCCAAAAAGATTGTTACATACAATAAAATTAAATGGGCAATTAATTCATTTGACCCAGTTAAGTCCCCTGGGAAGGATGAGGTAATCCCTATTCTGTTGCAGAAAGGAATTGACATATTGGCACCCATAGTGTGTAGAATTTATAGAGTATGGTTGGTGCAGGGTTATATTCCAGAAGCTTGGAGACAAACAAAAGTTGTTTTTATCCCCAAGCCTGAAAAATCGACTTGCTTTGAGGCTAAATCTTTTAGACCTATTAGCCTCACTTCTTTTTTTCTTAAGATATTGGAAAAACTGGTAGACAGATATCTTAGGGAGGAGGTTTTGATAACAAAACCCCTCTCTAGACAACAATTTGCTTACCAGCAAGGTAAATCAACAGAAGCAGCAATTTTTGAGTTGCTGCTTCTTTTTAATAAAACATTAACAATGAAGGAAACTTCATTAGTAGCCTTTTTGGACATCGAAGGAGCTTTTGATAAAGTATCTACTCATACTATTATCAGGGCTCTTGAGAGTCGGGGAGTTGATAAGATTATTATCAAATGGACAACTGGGCTGCTTACAACTAGGAAAGTAGAGGCTAAACATCTTGGTGACTCATGTATGGTTCGAGTGGCGGGAGGCTGCCCACAGGGTGGAGTTCTTTCACCCTTGTTGTGGTGCCTTGTCGTCGACGAACTATTATGTGAGCTGGAAAAAGATGGAGTAGACTGCCTTGGTTATGCTGATGATATTGCAATCATTGCTAGGGGAAAAATTATTTACACTGTCTCGGACATTCTTGAAGGGATTCTCAAGAAGGTGGAGAAATGGAGTAAGGAGGTAGGTCTGTCTGTCAATCCAGACAAAACTGCTATTGTTCTTTTTTCTCGGAAAAAGAATTTAAATTTTAAAAGTATTAATTTCTTTGGTAAAAAGTTAACCTATACTGCAGAGGTCAAATATCTTGGTGTCTTCCTTGATAGAAAGCTTTCATGGAAAAGACACCTAGACCACTGTCTATTTCGTGCCAAAATGATTTTCTGGACCTGCAGAAGAGTTGTTGGCAAATCACGGGGACTGAGCCCTAAACTTATTCATTGGGTATATACTACAACTCTTGGACATAAGTATTTAATATCAGTTGCCTTACCATTTCAACAAACAATCAACTCGCTTAAAAAAACAATAAACAAACTAAAAATTAAACAAAAATTTACGCATTGATAAAAGGCATGATTCTTTACAAATTTACATTAAGAACGTTATCTAGTAGTAACAAGTTAAATAATAAAAAAATATTAAGTTAAATTTATTCTGGACAAAAATATTTAATACTGATGCTGCTTGGACAAAAGTATTTAATACTTCTTAATATTCTAATTTTGCTGAACTGATATCCTTAACTACCTCTACAATCAAATGAATTTGACCATGTTAATGAAAAAACCCAGCAAAAAAATGTTTTTACCATATAATATTGCAATTGAAACAACAAAGTCATGGGTAAAACACGCGAACTTTCCATAGATGCAAAAAAAATCGTAATTACATTGTGTAAAGAAAACAAAACCCAAAATGAAATTGCAACCATTGTAGGATGCAGCCAAGGAACAGTTTCTAACATTATAAAGCGTTTTCGAAATGAAAAAGTACTGACAAACAAGACACGTAGTGGTCGTCCAAGAATCACTACAAAAAGACAGGATAAGACTTTGAAGAAAATCTGCCTACAAATGCGCAAAGCATCGTCTAAATAGATGAATATAGAGTGGAAGAAATACCAGGCCCATACTTCAAGCCGTACTCTCAGACGACGTCTATCCGAAATGGGTTTTAAGCGAACGGTAGCCAAAAGAAAACCTCACCTGTCACGTTGTCAGAAGCAGGATCGTTACAAATGGGCCAAAGCCAAAAAAGACTGGACCGAAGATGACTAGAAAAACGTTATTTTTTCAGATGAGTCCCCTGTGTGTCTTGGACTTGGAGACGGTGGTCAAGTTTATGTGTGGCGACGAGTAGGCGAAGAGTTGCATGATGACTGTATACGAGGTACACAAAAATTTAAGCAAGTAATTATGGTTTGGGGTTGTATAACGGCTAAAGGCCCTGGTCGTTTGTGTATCCTTAAAACAACAGTGACAAAAGATGTGTACGTTGAAATACTAGATCGCTTTCTGATTCCAACTCTAGATGATTTTTTTGATGATGATGATACTTTCATCTTTCAAGATGACAATGCCTCATGCCATCATGCAGGACTTGTCAAACAATTTTTAGAAATCCACAACATTCCAACAATGACTTGGCCAGCGAAAAGTCCTGATTTAAACCTAATTGAAAATATTTGGTTGATTGTCAAAAAATTAATTGATGCTAAACATCCTACCAATTTGAACGAATTGCGAGTTGCAATCCGAGATAGTTGGCAAGAAATTAGTACAACTGAGTGTGCTAAACTGTATGCAACCATGCCATGGCGAGTTACGGCAGTAATTAAAGCCAAAGGTGGTTGCACAAAATACTAACTATTGGTTAGTACTTAAAATATTGATTGATTTGTTAAGATATTAAATACTTTTGTCCAGGCAGCTCTAGTATTAAATATTTTTGTCCAGCCTTGAATATGTTTAATTTACTGTCACATTCTAAGTTTTTGTTAATGAGCAGAAAAGTTCACTTAGTATTATAAAAAATTATTTTTTTTGTTTCTGTATTAAATTTTATTGGTTTATTTTGTTTCTAAATTAGTGAATTATGTGAATAAAAGTATTTTGAAATACAGAGCTTGTCGTTATTAAATACTTATGTCCAAGAGTTGTAGTGTTATATGTCTAATGATAACTTATGGCTCTGTTGCATGGTGGCCTAGAACACAATTAAAGACAGTCAGGAAAGAACTTGCTAAAGTTCAAAGTATGGCATGTCTTACTATTACAGCTGCAATGAGAACAACTCCGACTAGTGCTTTGGAACTTCTCTTGGACCTGAAACCTATTCACTTGCTTGTTGAAGCGGAGGCTGCATTGACAATTTACCGAATATGCAACCCTGACAACTGGCATAGATGTTTGGATAATACAGTAAATGATAAACTGAAAAAGGGAGTGTTACGACATCCGGTTTTTCATATGACTGCTGACAGAATGCTTTCGAAATATGATTTCGATAAGCAATATGTAGTTTCCATTCCTACTAGGGATCATGTCATTTGGGGATCATGAAATATGGTTTACGGATGGATCCAAAACGGAGTCTGGAGTAGGCGCGGATGTATGCTGTCCTGAGAGGAAAATCCGAAGGAGTCTTTCAGTCTACAGTCTTTCAGGCAGAAATTTTTGCAATTATTGCCTGCGTAAAAGAACTGAATACTCAGAAGCTTCGGAGAAAGAAAATTTTAATATGCTCTGATAGCCAAGCTGCGTTACAAGCACTCGATAGTGCATGTTACAAATCTAAGCTTGTCTGGGAGTGCCATCGTACCCTCTGTGATCTAGCAAGAAACAACAAGGTAAAGGTGTGTTGGATTCCTTCTCACAGTGGCTATGAAGGCAATGAAATTGCTTATTGTCTTGCCAAGGATGGTTTTATGTCTCCATTTATAGGCCCTGAACATTCTTTGGGATTGTCCCAAAGTCTTATTAAACTGACTATCCATAATTATATGGGTAGACAGCATTATGACTTATGGACTAAGGAGTATGGCCAAAGACAAGCCAAGGTACTTAATCCAAAATATTCTGTTTCTAGGAAAGGTGAGTTGTTAAAACTCAAAAGAATAGAAATTAAAATAGTCGTTGAACTCCTTACAGGTCACTGTCATCTTAATAGACATATGACCTTAATAGGAGTCGCAACTGATGCTACATGCAGGAAATGTCATGAAGCAGAGGAGAGTTCAATTCATGTTCTCTGCAGTTGTTTAAATCTATCACTTCTTAAATTTAAACGTCTAGGGGGTTACATAATTCAACCTGCAGAAATTCAAAATGTTACTGCTATGCAAATCTTAAGATTTGCAGATGCTTCTGGTCTACTTGTGAGACAAGAATAATAAAGGATAGTTGGGATAGTACAATAGACCTGAGGTCGCGGTGCTTGGTTTCTTGAAAACCACCCCTTTCAAATTCAATTCAATTCAATTCAATCCATCAATTCCACACAGTCATTGAATATATTTTGATTGATGTATTACTTATATGCTGGGAGAAACATCGACACGAACACAAAGAAACGTGCCTGAACGGCCGCCATGATTTGTAACATTATATCCTCCTCATTCCCGACGGGTCCTAAACCTGGAACCTTACCCCGCGAATATTATGTCGTTAGCCTACTTCGTCCTTAGCCTGGAACCGGAACCTAACCCCGCGAGGTCTGACTGTAATTAGCCTACTTCGAACCGATTTACGGGAATTGTATCAAATTGTGTAGCCCAATAAATAGCCAATAGCCCAAGCTGTTTTTTTCCCCGCCAACAGGGTTTGAAACTAGCCCAATTGGGCAAGAAATAGCCCAACCTGGTTACTAACATGTTTGAGGCATAGTGAAATATAGTGCCGCATGTGCAAAGAGAACAGCTTACATGGAAACACGCTGTCGATAGAACGCATGCTGCCAAAACTGCCTCGCTGCTTTCATACTTCTAGATTCGGCAGTACGCATTTGTCTAGCGCTGTTTTTCAGGCAGAAAGCGCGTACATGGAAATCCACCATTTATTTCCTTATTCTGTGACTTGAAGACTCCCTTATTATACACGAGGTCGTCAGCAAAGAGCAACTTCTCCATCAAGCAGTCGCCCACACAAACACGCTCATCGCCTCGGCTGCCACTGTCTATCCAGTCCATAAAGATAATGAATATAATTTTATAAAATTTTATCAAACTAATTTTTTATTTATTTCATAAATTTCTATTAACCAGTTTCTGTTTTCAAAGGAATATACATGTAGAATATGCATTTTTTAATTTTTTTATGATGGAATGATAATTGTTTCGGCTGACGCCATTATCATTATATTAGATATTCCACCCGTCGCATGACGGGTGTCAACCGTGCAGGTTGAAGGATAAAAAAAAATGAAAGTTGAGCATCAATGTTGTTCAAAAATTATATTCTGCAACAATATAGGCTACTGTTCATCTGCATATAAAATAAATTGGGCTAGTGCGAGTCAGACTTGCGCATCAAGGGTTCCGTACTACCATACATTTACCAAAATATGCCAGGTTGTGGATGGTGTGGCACTGTGTTCTCGATTTCGGATTTTATAGACATATAATCTATAATGCGAGGGGGGAACAAAAAGTAAGTTGCACTAATTCGCCGCAGGAGCGCGCTGTGTGTCGCAATCTTGGGCATAGCGGAGAAAGGGACATTAACTGCGCAGACGTCGGATAGGACGGTTGCTGTGGTTTCCCGTCGTGTTTTGTGTGACTAGCGGGCTAAAAGCAATGGCGCGTCAACTGGATGTCCACTCCAAACTTGGTGCGAGCAGCAATCCGATTTCTATGGGCGAAACGGGTGAATTGCACGGACATTCTTCGTGAAATCACTGCTGTATATGGAAATTGAGCGCCGGTGTGATTTTGTTGCACGATAACGCAACACCTCACTAGGCCCGCCAAACGTGCGAACTGCTGCAGCGATTCAAGTGGGAGGTCTGGCGATATCCTCCATACAGTCCCGACTTAGCGCATTGCGACTTTCATCTTTTCGGTAAGTTCAAAACGGAACTCGGTGGACAACGATTTCGAAACGAGGAGGTGAAAGCGGTTGTCACCGTGTGGTTACAAAACGCTGGAGGAGATTTCTATGCATCTGGAATCGAAAAGTTGGTTGGTCGTTCGGATAAATGTTTAGGGTCTCTTGGGGACTATGTGGAAAAGTGAACCTACATTGTATGCTGATATAGCCGTGTTGCTTTTGTATAGGTGGTATAATAAATGGCCATACCGTGGAAGTGCAACCTACTTTTTGATCTCCCCTCGTAGTTTAAGTGTCAAAATTTATAAAATAAGGGCTTTGAACAAAAAAGTTTTCAAATATTAAATTAACAGATCACCTGAAAAAAGATTTTATGTTCGGTCCTTGCGCAACTCCAACTCACACTTGGGTAGTTTTTCATTATTTGTTATAATACTTTAGAGTTTGAACTACAATCACGCCAAGTTTGACGCTTGTATGTATAACCGTTTTTACGATAGAACCAAAAATAAACAAAAAGCAAACAACAAAAAAGAAAAAAAAAGTTTTACATTTTTTATTACTTGTTAGACAATCCGCCATCCGCCATAATAACACATACTCTGTGAAAATTTCAATTGGCTACCTATTCCCGTTCAAAAGTTACTGCCCTTAAGAGTATTATCTTACCACACAACAATCCCTGGGTTTGGACAGTCCAAGAGAATTATTATTTTTATTTCAGTTTATTTATTTAATCAACGGAGCCCACGCGCAGTTTGCTTGGTAATTATTTTTATCAAATTCAATTCATTCAAATTGTTTCGTTTGATGAATTCACATTTTCTCCTTTATTTTTAGTTTTGTGATTGATTGATGATAAAAGTTGTTGCTCAGACAACAATGGTCAGGTGGCTTTTCAGTTTCGGCGTCTGCACCAACAATGCTTAAACGTGCAACAACAATGCAAAACTGTTTCTGTGACGAACTCACATGTTCTCCTTTATTTATAGTTGGATTAAATAACAATTATTGTCTTGCCACAACAATCCCTGGCTTCGGGCGGATTGTTGTAACTTTCTTTGTTGGCTTCGGACAGGCGGATGGACAGATAAGAGAATTAGTATATTAGATAGCATTCTAATTATTATGAAGATGAAGGGTTACAATTAAAAAGGCATGATTTAAGTTAATCAAAACATTTTACATTTTTCGATCTTTATGAAAAATGAAATGCCTTCTAAATGAAATTTTTGGATAACTTTTAACTATCGCTGTTCAAATATTCAAAGGCTTCGTGACATTAAAAAAGCTTCGTCATTAGGATTTTTTTCCATGTTTACACACCGAATGTAAACATGCTAAGTGGAGTTGAAACTGTTAGGTATACTGATAGTTTTTTACTTTAGTTGCTCATTATTTTGATAATGCGGCATAAAGAGTACATCCATTAAAATATGGTCAATATTTGAATTCGCGAAAATATGAACTTTAAATGGTTTTTTTTAGAAGAAATTTTTTTTTTTAATGTTAGGTTTCTAAAAGGTTATCGAGTTTCGTGATATTCTTCAGTTTCATTTCTCGTTTGATTAAGTGCTTTCAGAGTTTTCATCAAATTTACAATTTTTTATATTTAAAACTAGCAGAGGTATCCGGCGTTGCTCGGGATAATTATAGTTGTAGCAATCAGAACTAATCTCAAGAAGTTAAATAATAACTCAAAATTGGTTTTCAATGATTCTACAATTTCCTGCTGTAGACTTTCCCGTTGTTCAGATGTTTCCGACAGCTGGACAACTTTTTGTCTCTGATCAATACTCGTTCTTTTCTTCGATGGCTTTTCGTTAGATATGAATTAACACGTGTCCTTCGAAAGGTTATTAGACAGCACAATACAGTTAGCTTGTATATTTGAAGAGCTGAGTTGATGTATGCTTTGTTATCGGTTTATCGTAAACTGTCGCCCGAAACCGACGGCGTCCTTATATACCCAACCCGCTGGAGGAGGAAGGGGAAGATGCCATCACGTCTGGACGATTCTACACCGTTCAAAGGCTCCAGAAACATAAATCTGGACATTTGTTAGGGTACCTCATCAAAAGAGGCTGCCCTATGTGCTATTATACTCATTTCCTGCTCATTGTTAATAATTCTTGGAAGCGAATATTCTGTTGACAAGGCACTGAACATTCTATCATTGCATCATCTTGAAAATAGTGTTTCATCATCACCACATCGGTTTTTCATGGCAACAATACTTCCCCGGACTCTGTGTGGAAATATATGACAACAATGGGTGCGTTCACTTATTCGTTCGGAGTCATGCTCCGAGTCAAAGTGATCACGTGATCAGAGTACTAGCGTCATGGCTCAGAGTCAACATAACGACATAACAATCGAAGACTTTGATCGCTATAATCATTTGTGATTACTATTGCCAATTTAGCCTTTTCTTTCATGCGCTTGTCTTTTGTTGGACATTTTTAATAAAAATTAAACAATGCACATCAACCATCTACCATTCATTTACAAGTCTTCAATTCTCTTCAAAAACTCATCATTATTCATTGGTGAACTTGTTATTATATTCTTATTATTTATTATTTTATCTTCTACATTTATAAATGAGTATAGAATCATTCATTAATAAACAACATATTATATTACTTCGTTAATTAATGTATAATGCACAAAATAATGAAAATGAGCTTTTAAATTGGACGCATCCCTGCTAAAATTGGCAACACTGCTTGTGAACGATTCAAGATATTTTTTCTCTCTTCGCAACCTCCGGAGGCATCAGAAAAGCATCAGCAGTGCCCATGGTACTTTTGGTTATGGGGGACCTTTAACATTAGGTTAATTTTTATTACAGGAAAAAACAATAACATATTTTTTATTATTTTTATAAAAACAAAGTTCTGGTCATAATTGTAATTTTAATTTATATATTATCAATCTGGCCCCATGCGTAAAGATGGAACTGAGATTGAGCATATAAAAATTAATAATTATGCTGAGGAAATTGTCTCGAATCAAATTTTCGATCAATTTAATCTAAATTTTCGTTTGTATCGTGCCAAGCCTACAACAATGGAAGGCTAGCCAATTATGGTAGGCTAAAATCGTGCGCTTTCGAAAGGTAGAGGCGACCATGTTGATGGTTAAACAACGTATGCGCCATCTTGAAGAAATAAAGTCTTCTCTTCTCTTGTTTGTGTGGTTGCCACGGCTTCTAACAAGAGCACTCGCAAACGTTATCTCATTGTAACAAAATCAATCATCGTTGAAGTCGCCACTTTGTTGGCACTCTTCATTGTTGCGTCGTCTTTCTCATTAAATTTTATGACTCCGATGGCTCCAGCTTGAAAGCAGGAGTTAAGGGAGTTAACCCGAGTTGCACTCCAAGCGAATAAAGAAACAAACTCCAAATGACTGCGAGAGTACCCTGATGTTGGACGTCAAGGGAGTTAACTCCGAGCGAATAAAGAAACGGAGACCAAATGGCTTAGAGCAAATAAAGAAACGGAATGCGAATGACTCAGAGTCACGGGAGTCACTCAGAGTGACTCCAAGTGAATAAGTGAACGCACCCAATAACTAAGACGAAACAACTCTTCTTGGGTGGCAGTGGATGTACAGTCCTCATCAGATAAGTTAAACCTCGACCTTGAAGGTCTAGGATTTTTCTTGACGCTAAAATGGGAGGTCAGACGATGAAAAAAAAATCCGATTAAGTACTTCCCTGCACTATATCAGATTGTTTTTCATCCTCTTGCCTCCCATTTTAGCTTCAAGAAAAATCCTAGACCTTCAAGGTCGAGGTTTAACTTCTCTGATGAGGACTGTACATGATCGTTTGTGTCGGTGTGCTCTCCCGTCCCAACAATCTGAGTGGGGTTATTTTTTAATATTTAATCTTTTAATCTTTAATATTTAAAACATTCCAAAGGAATTACAAGTCAAGCAATACATAACAAAAATATACGAATATACTTTTGGATATTCCAACATCTTCGGCAATCTCTGTCACAGTGAGACGACGATTTGATTGCACGAGTTGAAGAACCTGTTCTATTTCTTGACGTTGAAGGCCGACCAGGCCGAGATCACTTTGTGACGATTCTCTACCCTCCTTAAAGCGCTTGAACCATTAGAAAGCCTGTGTGTGGCTCATAACATCATTTCCAAATGCTTGTTTTAACAATTCATAACCTTCCGTTGCGGTTTTACCAATTTTAAATAAAATTTGATGCAATGTCGTTGCTCAATTTTCACTACGCGACGAGAAAAGAAAAGCGTTCCGCTTTTGTGTGTTACAACAATTGCACGCGATACTCTTAACAACTGCAAATTTCACTACGTCATCAGCAGAAATGTCGTCACACAGTCCGGATAGGAAAAAGGTGCAGCGAGTTCTACTTTTTTTGTAGCCTCAATCTGGAAACTTTTTGGACAGGCCTCATACGTTAAAATATACACAAGATTAAAAGAGGACAAAAATAATATGCACAATCAAATCAATAGAAAGCACATTTTTATGGGAGAAAACTTTAACAATTTAAAACTTAACTTCACTTCTCTGATTTAAAATCACATAATCAATGATAATAGATCTAAACTTTGTACAAATGTTAAAACCATGAGGAGATATTATTTATAATATTATTTTATGTCTGAGTATGTAAAGCAAATCATTCCATAAAGAAATAGCATTATTATAAGGGAAATGACCCTTTAAAAATGAAGATAGCATAAGACTTATACGGAATCTCAATTTTTAATTGTCTCATCTTTCTATATTGATTACTAACGATTAACCATTCACTAACAAAAGCTGCCGGGTGACCTTTTAAGGATAAGTGGTAGACAAGTTCTACCAATAGAACAATACGACGAATAGACATTAAAATACGTATCTGGTAAAATATCAGAAAGAAGTGGGATCATAATACTGTACTCACTTCTATCTGGTAAACTTTACAAACGTACGTGATACAAGTAGATTTGTTTAAATTATAAAAGCAGCACGAAGTACCTGATTATAGGCGACGTTTATAGGAGTTAAATTACCTTTATAAGTGCTGGCCCATATAATGAGAGTATAGTGCAATTTTGAAATCACCTTTGCCTGGATAACCGTTCACAGCTCAGCCTTACACAAGAACTTCCATAGGCGTCTCATCAAAAGCTTTGACGGTGAAGAAAGATTATGATGTCGTTAACTTAGGCGTTAAAATGGAGTCGGGTGTCAAAAACAAAACCAAGAATTTTAATAGTTTTGTTACAAGTGGAAGTCTTAGAACAAATAATGCTGTTAAATATATCTTTATTGAGTTTCATACCATGATCTTTTGTTAATAACCTCCTGAATCCTGGGTTATTTAAAATGGTTTAAAAACCGTTCATTCATTAAAATATAATCTATCAGGTCATCAAAATGGAGGCTCAAAATATTAATATTTTAATTATTAATATTTTTATTATTAATATTTTTTTGTAAAAAACTTATGTCCAGCCGGCTGGACAAATGGTCTTAATTGTAAAAGCAAAATACAAACAATTGAACAACATTTTTATTTGGAGTTTTATTGTGAAAAGTAATCAAATAATTGAACAATTTTACTTGTAATTTTATTTACATTGTATAAAATTTGTCAAAGCATTGTCTGTCATTTTGATTACATAAAAATATTTTACATTTTTTACACATGAATCTGCTTTTCTTCGTGCACCCTTTTAGACGACAACTTTGATAATTATTTCTTTCAGCTAATGGAAGAGCAATATGTTCGGCTCCTGATTTCCTAATTTCTTTCAGGGGTACTGGAGTAATTCGTGCTCGTTTGTTTGAAGGACTGGCATTTTCTTCTTCGTTGTTTTCATGTGATTTGCGAACATTTCCTACAGTGAAAGCAAGTGCTTCTGCTATGTAAAAACGAAATTCCAATAATTTCATTGTTTTTCTATTGTCTCCAAAAAATTCTCGTATTGGAACCAGCTATTTGTAATAGCCAAATCAATAAAATGGATGAAAACTTATACAGGCCACTTCCTTGTTCTCATATTTATTCTTTAATATGAAATCATGCGATCACAAAGATCAATTCCTCCCATATTTTTATTATAATTTGCGACGGTTTTTGGTTGTGTGACAATTATATACTTTTTATCCACACGTGAATACCTTTTCACGTGCCCAACAGGCTGAACACCTACACATGCTGATAATAGAATTACGGATCGATTATCCATTCATTTTACAGCTGTAACTGTTTGATCAGCATTTAGTAAAGACTGTAAAGAACCCCTCCCATCCTTCTTCAAATCCTTATCGGATTTCAGGTGTCGTTTCCCATGGGAAGCGAGAAACTGTTACAGTTCCTGTAACGTAAATTTGTTTTTCTAAAAGCTGTTTTAACAAAAGAACAGATGTAAAATATCTGTCTACATATACTCTAATTCCAGCTTGCAGATTTTCAATTAGTCTTTTAACAATTGTACCACCAATACCCAGGCCTTTCTCGGTTTATCCTTATGCCAAGTCGCACATCCTTGATAAATCTCAAAATCTAACACAGGTCCTGAAGGTGCAGCTAGAACGAAATTTTTTAAACCAACTGGATTTGGTTTTCCAGGCACATACTGCCTCAATGATATAGTGCTAGTAAATGGTATCATCTGCTCATCAACAGCAGCATGTTCTCCATGCGGTAAATTTAAACATAGAGCTCTAAATCGATTTAAAATTGGCCGTACTTTCTAAAGTTTATCCTTTTCCTTAACATGTTCAGGAACATCCAAATTATTTACCAGATGAAGATTATTTCGTAATCTGAACATTCTGTCTCGTGGAATCTGAGTGACAATTGGTATGTTAACCCCAGGTTTATAAAACATGCGAAGTTGTGGCAATCGAAAACACCCCATCATGATATGTCCTGCAACAAATTTTTTTATTTCTTGATTTGTGCATTTCAGTTCCTTAAATGGTGGTCCTTGCAAAGTTTTGATATTTGTTTCATTGCTGACAAGATCCCAGAATTCATCATCATAATATTGAGAGAAATAATCAAACGGAGTCCAGTCGAAATGTGTTTCATCAAAATTTGACTGATTATCATAATTTACTAAATTGATCAAGTCTAATTCACCTGATTTCCATTCACTTTCCTGTTTTGATTCACATCCTAATTAAATATAAATTAGAAAGTATATAAAATAAAATTAAGTACATTTTTCTCTAAAATCAAGAAACTGGTACAAGAACTTACGGGAAGAATCTTCATTTGAATCTTCCTCGCTTTCACTTTCTGGAATATCAGGTGAATTTACATGCCAGTCTGAGTCATTTTCAGAATCATTTAGGTCAATATCACTGTCTGGCATTGCCTCCAAAAGTTCTTCAGCAGTAAGTGGCTCTAAAGTTGAAAATTTTCACAAAAGCATACAACACTTCCGTTTGACATAGAAACAAACTGAATCCAACTGTCCAACCTGCTGTCGAAATTTTCTTCAAAAATAGTTTAATCTTATTAAAATCTTGTAAATATATTTAATATATACTGTTATGATATAAACTGATGCATTTATTCTGTATATTGTATTCAAAATTAAAAGAAATACTTACGTTTTCTTCGCGATGTTGAGGGAAGTGATGTGGAGTCAGCCATGACCACTGTGGAGATATAGACTATAGTGACTAGAATACTATAGTTTTCTTCTAGCCACTATAATAGAGACTATATCTCCACCGTGGCCATGACGAACAAAGACACTATAAATAGCGCGCGTTTTAAAATTCAGAAGTAAGGAAAAAATTGTCACCAGAAGGCAAAACTGTACCTTATAAAATGCAAATGGAACTAAAGTTCTATGATGAGTAGTTTTTCTTTAAAAATTCTGAAAACAGTATCCAGCCTGCTGGACAGTAGGTCTCAAGAGGACTCAAGCCATTTGATATCTGATTCCATTTGCTGTACAAGCTTCATATGATACTTAGGGTCAAAAGATTTAGATAAAATATTATCGTCAACATAACTTTTAATATCAAGTTCAAAAGCATGTTTATACAAAGACAATGACGCAATAGCATAAAGCAGAGGACCCAAACCAGAGCCCTGGATAACTCCCCTGTTTGAACCAACCGAAATACCCGAATTGCGAGAAATACTATTAAAGCGGTTCTTAAAATAATCTTTCAAAAGCGATAAATAGGGATCGACGATGCCTAAAGCCTGGAGATCATGAAAAATTTGGATCCGAGAGGTTGTATCAAACGCTTTATATACATCAGTTTGAAGGATAAGTAATGGTAGCCCTGATCTATTGCTTTTGCGGCTTTAATATAAACTCCATTGAACTCTGGAGGAATCCATTGAACTCTGGTCACAGGTCGGCTATCGAATTGTTGTTTAGGAATACGCAATCACAGATTATCGTGAAGTTTCCTAAAAACCTTTTTTTCTATAAGCTTAGAAATGGGAAATAATATTGAAATAGGCCGATAATATTTTTAGTAGATTACAATCATCACCCTTATAGAGAGGTAAAATAGTCGCTTTCTTCAAAAGAGCTGGAAAGCGCCGAGTTTGAATATCCAATAAGCAAAGGTTTAATATTTTTTGTAAACATGTCCAGTTAAGGTTTTTTAGAAGATGCCCGATAATAAACCAAAGCTACCCATATGCGTAACTCCGTATCTGACTAATTAATAATATGCCCCATAGGTCTCAAAGTTGGGAGTCCAGGATAGATCGGGAAATATGAGTACACAGATAAGAGCATTGTAAAGGTAAAAAATGCAGACTTAACAAGGTTTGATTAAGCAGTCTGAGTTTCGTAAATATTAGTTACTTTGTACTCTGCAAAACCAAAAAGATAATATTTAACTAAATTAGTAAAAAGTTTTAATTTAAATTTTCTCATCAAATTAATTACATTGGAATAATCTTGAATAAAAATGCCACAAAAAAGTTTAACTATTGCCCCTACCTACACAGTCATATCACTGAATTATGATCACCCACTTAGTAACGGGAGTAGCCACCCTTCGCCACTATAACTGCTGCTAGGCGTCGTGGCATGGATGCAAGAAGTGCGCGATATGTGTCCAATGGTATGGCAGTCCATTCCACTTGAAGCTCTGTCCACAGAGCTTCGAGCGTCATAGGTGGAGGGTCGAGCTGCTGTACATGGCGATCAAGGTGCTCCCACAGATGTTCGATTGGATTGATGTCCGGCGAATTAGCGGGACAAGGGAGCACTCGAAAGTCAGTAGAGTGTTCCTCGAACTAATCCTGAAGGAGACGTGCCTTGTGGCAGGGTGCACTGTCCTGCTGGAACACACCCTCACATTGGGGGAACATCGTGAGTATGTACGGGTGCACCTGGTCCGCTACGATTGACAGATAGACACCGGCATTCAAATTGCCCTCTAGACGAATCAGTGGACCTAACTGCTCCCAATAGACGATCCCCCACACATGCACACTAACCCCCCCCCCCCCCCCCCCAGCCTGTTTCCTGGCCCACAATAGCTTTCTGCAGTCTCTTTTCATGGCGTTCACGACGCACTCGCCATCGCCCGTCAATCTTGACTCGTCGGAGAAGGCGACCTTAGCCCACTCGTCCGACGTGCAAAGTCTAGGCGTCGTTGACGATGACCCCGGTCAACATGGTTGCAGCAACCATGCGTCGACTATTCAGGCCCATCCGTAGCAGGGTAATGTCGGATACACGTCTGTTGGCACCATTGTTGAATCTGGTGGTCAGTTGATGGACTGTGGCTCTCCTGTCACCTTTTACGAGTCGTCGTAGGCACCGCTCACCCCGTTGGTCGATGGCTCGTGACCCCTTTTCAGTGATGGCGTTGGGACGCGATTTCTGTCCCTGCTGTCCACTCTTTGTACACCTTCTTTACAAAGGACCGTGAACAGTTCACAAATCGCGCCGTTTCGGAGATGGTGCCACCCTTGCTGCGATACCTAATTATCATCCCTGTTTGGATGTCTTTAAATCAGAACGTATACCTATCTTGAGGCTCGTGCACCTGTCGTTTGATGCACCAGTTTTAAAGCTTTATCAGCCTGTTATGCAAACAGTGTGTAATCTTGTTTGGGCGAACCATGCGCGTGCCTTGAAGGGGTACTGGTCATAATTCATTGACAGTCTATATGGCATCCAGTGGCATCACCCTTTTTAATCCTCAATGAGGGATACGCCATCCAGTTATTTATATAGGTCAATGATAGTTCTTCGTAAACTGGTTATCAAATTTTCCTTTATACATTCGTGTATTATTTTCGACAAAATAAAATTTCTTTTTGCTCATCTGTGATTCTTTTTGCCTCCATACTCTTTGGAAACAGCTTCCGCTTATTTGATTGGTTCTTGATGAATAGTCTCGATTCCAGACGCTTAGAAATGTCGAAACTCATGAGTATATGACGCACTTCCTCTCACCACTCGTGTTCGTTTTGTAGTTTGAACTGCAGAATACAGAGACAATCGGCGAAAGAGACTACCCAAATCATCATTTATTGTGTAACCACTTCCTGTTTTACAACTTGGGCAACATTATCCAGGTGGCGCTTTTAAGTTTCGAATTTACAGTTTTTGTTTCGATTTAAACGCTGCGTGAAAACGAGAGATGAATCATTTAAGATAACCGTAGTGCTCGGAGACGGCAGACAGCATTAATTAACGTAACATTTAAATCTCTGTTGTTAAGATAATGGCTCGTAAATTTTGTGCAACCAAATTTTGTATGAATCGTTAAGGTAAAAAGGAACATTCTTTTTTGGGATTTCCATAAGAGGAAAAAAGGTGAGTGAGAACATAATTTTTTTAAAAATCACATAAGCAAAGAATGAGTAAATATGAGTAGCGTTCCCTATTTTCTCAGATGATATTGGTCAGTCCTGTCGCATTCATGCTCTTATTTTATTAGCGTGTGATCTCTACGTAATAAGTTGTGGTGAAGTGATTTTGCAGTTAGTATCACTTCGTCAGCATTCCTTCCGAAGAAGGGTGCCAACATAAAATAAGGAAGGGAGGGATCGATTTTGATATGCGTAATGAGGTTTATTTACAGAATATAATCAAGATAAATACAAAATAAGTAATAAAGCAAAATACAAAGATAAAATAATGCAGATACAAATAGGCAGGGAATAACAATTAGCTGCTTGTAGCTAAATCAATTAAGTGACAAATGTATGATCCTGTATTACTTAGCACCAGTCTAAACAAAGAAATCCCAATTAACTATCACGTCAAACCTAAGCAAGGGACTAAGAAAACCCTGTGTGCATACAGGTTACAAACACGAACCAAAGTCGTGATCCACAAGGCCTCAAAGGGGTTGGTTAGCGCAAGGGATCCTACACCGGCGAGCTACCCAACACCCGAACCAAAGCGGGACAAATCAACCTCTATAACTAAACCAAACACTCACCAGGCAACCAAATCAACATGTACCCAGCATGCACACAACAAAAACCAAACCTTCCCCAAAACAAGATAAAAGTTTAGTCACCCACTGTGCAAAGAATACACTCACATATAAATGCCTTACAAAGATCATCAAATAAATAACAACGATTAAAAAGGCAGATTGAAACAAGATCAAAAATAGTGGCAAGCAGAGATGATAAAAACTAGCGCATAACTAAGCCAAAGATTCTCCCCATTAAAACATATAGTTAGACAGTCACACCTAAAATAGGGACACAATAATCACACCGTGCGAACTGTTCACTGACATGGAACCTCCGCCATGTAACACAAAGAAAAGAGGGCATGATCGCTGCAGTGGGAACCAAAGCCAACCTACCGGATCCAACACCGGTGTGCTACATAGAACCCGAAATCCAGGCCGTACTAATAGGACTAGCCATTCAAAATAACGGGTCTACACATCCACTGCCAACGAGCCCCAATACTAATGTCCCTACACAACACCAGTACCAAGAATGCACTGAAACCTAAAAGTCCCAAACAATCCCAAATAAGAAGGCTGCTTAGCTACCCCATGCGCAAGTAAACAAAATCTACTGAATGGTCCACTATCGATCTATACTTAAAACATATCATCCAACTTCAACATTACTTGATTACTGCAAAATACACTATATGATTACAAATATCCGGACACATGCACGTTTGCGCTCTAGCCACGATTTCATGGAAATCAATAGGGCGTTGCACATCCCTTTGCCCGAATCACAGCTTCCACCCTTCGGGGAAGACTTTCCACCAAATGTTGGTAGGTACTTTCCGGAATGTTCCTCCATTCCTCCCGAAGAGCGAGAATCAGTTAAGGTACAGAAGTTGGCCGATGTGATCTGGCCCGCAAGCGTCTTTTCAATTCATCCCACAGACTCTCTATAGGATTGAGGTCGGGACTTTGTGCCAACCAACCCATTTCTTCGACCCCTGAGTCCGCAAACCACTGCTGTACACGCCTCGCTTTGCGGCACGGAGCATTGTCGTGTTGGTAGAGAAATGGCCCGTTTCCGAAAAATTGCCACAACGTTGGAAGTGCACAGTTGTCCAAAACATTCAGATAACGGTCGGAGTTCATGATTCCTTGCACAGGAACGAGCTGGCCCAGTCCGTACCATGAAAATGAGCCCCACACCATGACTCCTCCTCCTCCGAACTTGACTGTGGGCTCTGTGCACTCAGGTAAGAAGCATTCTCCAGGTATGCGCCAAACCCAAACTCGTCCATCGGATTGCCAGAGTGTGTAGCGAGATTCGTCTGTCCATATTACACGTTTCCATTGGTCCATTGTCCAGTTTCTGTGGGCTTTGCACCACTCCAGAAGTCGCTTGGCGTTGACCCTGCTGATGTGGGGCTTGTGGGCAGCAGCACGGCCATGGAATCCCATCGTGTGCAGTTCCCGACGAATTGTCATGGTACTGGCATCATTTGCAGAGGCGTTTCGAAACTCTGTGGCAATTTTTTCCGCCGAGGACTTCCGGTTGCTGCAGGTGACACGACGAAGCACTCGACGGTCTCTGTCCGTTAGTTTCTTGGGTCTACCGGTCCGTTGTTGAACTGTTGTTGATCCCCGGGTCTTCCATCTCATAATGGCATCGCCTACTGTTGACTTGGGTATCTGAAGAAGGCTGGAAATGTCACGCACGGACTTGCCGCGTAGGTGACATCCAACGATGGTTCCACGTTGGAACTCACTGAGATCTGCCGAACGACCCATTCTTGCCAATGTCCAAGCAGAGTTGTGTCTGAAGGTGTGGGAAGCTATTTAAATGATGTGCAAGTCATTATCATGTGACATTGGGCCAATCGATGATCTGTGAGGGGTGTCCGGATATTTTTTATCATATAGTGTATCAATGACCGCACTTAATCTAAAATATCTAATCCATTCACAACATAACAAACCTTTCTCAACTTAACTTAACATCTCATCATACTTAATATAAATTCATAATCTATTCATAAAGCAATCTCCCTAAGCTATTACAAAAATCCAAAACTAAACTTTCAAATAAACTACTTATGCTTCAAACCCTTTCTAAATCATAACATAAATTATTTATTCTTCCATACTACAAACTTTATAATCCTAATCAATTCTCCGACAGAAACCCACACAATCCAAAGTTCCAATTTTACAAACTACAATACTAAATATAATCCAAAGCTATCTAACTAATTCTTAAACAATTTAACACTTCAATATAAAAGATCACAATCTTAAAATTCCCACTAGTAACAACATAAATCTTAATAAATCCAATCCCGCTACCATTCAAATCCATAATCCAAATTTAAAGAACTATTAATAAAATTTCTCTTAAGCATTACACTAAATTCCAATATAAAGAAACAAATAATCTAAAGTCAACAATATACAGAAAATTACCACGTGGTTTTCTCTTTCCGTAAATGAAAGAAGGTTAGGCCTAACTATCGATTACAAAGTTACAGGAACCCAAACCGGGCAGTACAACTATTCCCGGGTTGCAGTCATCTGCTTCGGCATCGTCGACTTCTTCCTCCTGGTCTTCCATCTCAAATGGGTCTAGCTGGATTCGTCTCTGGATCAGGAAAGTCCCTTAATGCGACAATCGAACAGTGTAGTGTATCGGTATTCGTGTGGAACTTGAAGCATAGCTTCCATAATCTCACCCTTCATAATCATATTCCAAGGGAAATACACTGAACTAGAAAAGAAGCCTGATGTACCCACAAAGGTCATCCAAAGTATGAAAGAAAATTGCCTCTTCTTGGTGGAGGAAAATTTGATTAACGACTGTCTAGACTAGAAGCAGACCACTAGTATTAGATAAAACACGACCTATGAAGTCCAGTAATCTGGAAATATGACATTATCAATGTCTTCAAAATTAATATCAAGTATATGCCTTGGATCACGATATCTCTTTTTATGTACAGGATGATTTAAAATGCTCGAGACTAGCTCGTTGCTATGATTTTCAATATTGGGCAGCATGGATTCCATGAGCCCTTGAACGTATTTGCCAATATGAGTCATGTTGAAGTCATTATAAATTGAGGAATTGCGAACAATTCTCCAATCTTTTTGCGCAATAGTCCTAAGGGTAACGTTTTGGAACGTTTGCAGTTCTTTCCACCTAGTCTTACATATTGTGGCCCAGACGGGCATACCATACGTCGGGATGGTCCGAACAATGACCTTATAGAGTAGGAGTTTATTATCAATGTTTAGAGCACCATTTCGGCCCAGCAGAACTATCAAGCTAAACTTGGCTCTCCTGGCCTTATTCAACGCATAAGTTGCGTGGGGAGTCCACGTAAGTTTAGAGTCAATGACAACACCAAGATATTTATAAGTTTCAACCCAGTCCAGTTTTTTGCCATATAGTGTTAGAGAATCTAATGATCTCTTTCTCTTCTTGGAGACAAACATCGCCTTGCATTTGTCTACATTCAGTTTTAGCCTCCACTTGCTAAACCAGCTTTCACACTCTTTTAGAGCCTTCTGTAGCCGCGAGACTACTACGGCTGGTTGACGAGCACAGGTCAGTATAGCAGCGTCATCTGCGTAAAAAAGTGCTTACATTTGGAAGGACTTGGAAAGTCTCGCATAAAGTAATTGAATAATACTGGCCCCAGGACTGAACCCTGTGGGACACCAGCTTTCACTTCATACATAGGAGATAGACATCTCCAACTCTGGCCTGAAATAACCGGTTGGAGAGAAACGAGTGTATCAGAGTGATTATGTCTTGAGGAAATCCATCCATAATCATTTTAAAAATAAGACTATCGTGCCAGACTTGGTCGAAGGCTTTGGGTACATCGAGGAAAACGACCCTACAATACATAGAGAGATTAAGAGGCTCATTGATATCCGCTGCGAGCCTCCATGTTTGGAGTTGGCAGGAATGGTTTGAGCGAAAGCCAAATTGTTCATCGCGGATGAGATCATTGGCATCACAGTACTCAATGAATCTCTTGAGAATTGTTTTTTCCAGGATTTTGGAGATTGATGGTAACAAGCTGATGGGCCTGTAGCTAACAGGATTTGCAGGATTTTGTCCTGGCTTAGGAATGCTTAAGACAACTGATTGCTTCCAAGCATCCGGGAAGTAAGTGTTCTTCCAGCAGTCGTTAATTACTTTTGCAATATCTTGAATTGTATTGTGAGGTAAATTTTTCAAAGCACAGTTCTTAATAGAGTCTTTTCCAGGAGCTTTTTTCGTTTTTAAATTTTTAATGATGCTTTGGACTTCATTTACATCAATGCTATGTTTTGGGAATTCATTGCAGTGAATATTATAGAAGCCAGTTATGCAGGATTTTACTTTCTCAGACATATCAATTCCTATTTGCCGACCATCAGTAGGCGTGAAAAATTGTTCTGAAAGTGAACTTGCAATAAGCTGCGCTTTATCATCATCATTCGTGATGAATTTGCCATTTTGGGCTAACAGAGGTGGGATATTAATGGCTTTCTTGTTTTGCAAGGCTCGAACCATGCACCAAATAGAGTTATCGTGGGTCGACAGACACTTAACTTTATCATTCCACCTGTCATTACGAAGAGCTTTTACCTCTTCGTGAACTCTTCTTGTGAGCCTATTATACTTGGTCTTAAGCCATGAATCACGAGTTCGGTACCACTGCCTTCTAACCTTATTCCTTTGTTCAATTAATTGTTTGATTTCTGGGGTGAGATCAAGGTCATCAGCTCGCTTCGACTCTAACGGTGAAGCACTAGAATCAATAGCTGCATTTATACGTTTAGTAAGCCTTTTCACATTGGTATCTATGTTGCTCGTATTATGTACGTTATTTAGTGGGTCGTCATCGTTTTTGAGAATTTCTCTAAAAAACTTCCAGTCTTGTTTGTGCCTCAGTTCTTCTTTGAGGTTAATGTTTACGTTGTCAAAATTTAGTGCAACTGGTTTATTGTCTGAGGATAGATCATTGACAGTATAGATACTGAATGATTTGTAGAAGCCCTTCAACAACACAATATCAAGTACATCGCTTGAAGGAGAATGATCACAATAATATGTATCATCCACAGGGCCTACTGCAATAATATCAGATTTCCTTTGCACGTAGCCATACAAAAGGACACCGTTTTGATTATGGCATCTTGAATTCCAGTGCGAGTGTTTAGCGTTCAGGTCTCCCGCCATAATAACGGGAATATTCCCGGAAAACAGCTCGTCAAGCTCATTGGCATCGAATTTATGCTTGGGCGCATTATATAGAGCCAATAGTTTCACCTCTCCAGTGTGGCATCTGTAATGATAGCAGTGGAAGCTTCCATTCCCATATAGTCTCGGGTTGGTTCCTCCCGATGATGAATGCCTTTCCGCATAATAATAGCTGACCCACCTGACGGGGTCTTTACTGTAGTGGGAAGAGTTTTGTCTTTACGATACACACAGTAACCAGGAAGCCTGAAGTCGCGGTCTGGTCTTAAGTGTGTCTCACATAGAAATGCTATGTCTATATCTCATTGGGTTAGGAAGTGGCGTTCCATATTACACAACGAAGTTTACCACGATTTGTAATAGAATAGCATCGATCAGCCATACTGTCAGTGTTTATTCGTAAGTATTCCACTCATCATTGGCATTTCCTTGCCCAGTTCGTTTAACAAATTGCATACACTTCCAATTTGTTTATACATTACTTGAAAATCATTCACGTTAATGCTCTTATCTTGTTTGGAGACCATTGAGGCATATGAAATATCCGGGGACACTTTAGGACTTTGCACTCTCCTGACTTGCAGATATTTAGGACATTTCGTGTAACTGGAGGTGTGTTGTCCATTACATCGAATACATTTTGGAGGATCTTGTCCTTTTACATTTGGGCAGTCTTTTGACTGATGATCTTTAGCGCATTTGTTACAACGGGGGGATTCCGTACAACCCATAGATACATGGTCAAATCGCATACAATTATAACATTGTAAAGGTTTCTTGTTACCTCGAAACATTTCAACACTGACAGCTAAGGGCCCTATGCGGGTCAAACTTTTAAGTGTCTTATTGTGTTCAGTGTTTGATAACAGAACCAGGATCATGGGCATATCTATTGATCCTTTGGCTTTTTTAAGCCTAATAACTTTCTCAGGAAAGTAGTTAGCCTTTTTCAGGTCTTCCTTAAAATCGTTAAGGTCATAGGTCACGTCTAAATTTCGTATAACGTATTTGAGGACTTTTTCCGATTTAAGTTGATGATGCTGAATCTTTAGCACGTTATCAGACTTAATGCCAGACACCAATTTACTATGCGTTTCCTCATCATGACACCTTATTTTGATCGTCTCTGCTCTGCCTGTGTGTACAGTAATTTGGTTATTCGCCACATGCTTTTGAATCTCGCCCAGGACTTGCTTGATTGGCTGACCGTGAGTACGTATTATGATTGGCGGAATATAGGAGCTGCTCTTGGTATTTGGCTTTTCAACATTTTTTCGCTGTTCGGACTTGCTTTCTCGAAAAGCAACAGTGATTGTATCATTTATATCAACAACATCCTTAATGTTGTCAATTTTCAACCCTTTTTTAGCCTTTTTAGATTTTGCAGGTATCCATTTATCCGTATCATTGTATAGCCGTTTGCGATTTGTACTAATCGGGTGTTTGCCATCGTTATCATTACTCCCTAAGCCGGAGGAGATAATTTCCATAGGCTGAAGATTCACACTCTCTGTTTCACAAGAGTCTCTTAGATAGTCAGAAGTTACACCAGTAGGCTGATTACCTTTTATTGACAGAGCAGAGAATTGATCTTTGAGGAACAGCTCCAACTTATTAAAGTTCTTGTTGGCTTCATTACGTGCTGCAGATATTTCAGCATTCATATTTGCAATTTTATCGTGAATTTCAGCTATGTTTTCTTTTAGTGACTCGACGTTTCCTTGAAAGTTATCATACTTAGTGCACATTTCTTGGCGCAAAACCTCTAGCTTATCCTTAATTATAGCATCAAAAGCTTCGAATCTGTAATCTTTACATGCATCTTTATATATCTCGCCATACGTATATTTACCATCACTTGTTTTTTGGCTTGCAATGCCACTTAACGCTTTGCCTGATTCTGGCATTATGATAAAATTTAAAATATCAAGTAAAGAATAGTCAGACTGCTAGCCCTGAAAAGGGCTTTTCAAGAATAAGATCTGTAGAAAAAACAGCCTTAAAGAATAGGATATAAAAAACCGCTGACCTTAAAAGAGTGTGCCTTCAATTAACATTCCTTCTCCAATCTATACCATGTATGAGTAGCTCGAACCCTTGATGTGTGCTGTCTCATGTGTGATGCTCGAGTCCCTTAATGCTCGACAATCGACAATCGAACAGTGTAGTCTATCGGTATTTGAGTGGAACTTGAAGCATAGCTTCCATAATCTCACCCTTCATAATCATA
>JAHWFO010045372.1:100277-119498 GCA_023313115.1 Rhysida immarginata | reverse complement strand
TCTCCTGGCCTTATTCAACGCATAAGTTGCGTGGGGAGTCCACGTAAGTTTAGAGTCAATGACAACACCTTAATGCTTCTGCCCACCCCCTTTTATACACAAGCCAAATCCCGTAGTGAATTCTGGGATCGCCCTCTGGTGGCGAAGCTGGAAATACGCATAATACTTCCGGAATTCTCAGTGAGAACACAAAGAAGAAGGCATCGAAATTCTAGCCCCCAGCATGCATTGCAACCACAAATTACAGCTTAATACATAAAATGGTTCAAAACACAATAAATCTGATTAATTAAATTCCAAATCTTAACTATTATAATTCTACACATCAAGTACAATAATTCTTAAGAAATACAGATTCATAAGACTTAAATTACAAGAAAGACGCCTCGACGGGCGATAGGCCTAACGGCCGCATGGCGAACTTCGCCATCGCAGAGGAGGTTTTGTACCCACAGTGGGAAAAAGGTATCCGTGATATCCAAAACATCCATAGGCTTACAATTGATCAAAAGGATCTCAAGAAACATATTTAAACAACAGACATTCGTCCAACAAGATAATTTTGACATCCGAAGGTGGCATGTAGTCCTTTTCTAAGGGAAGACTACTGTAACCCTTCACAAAATAAAACAAAATAACAAAACAACAAAGTGACTATGTCACAAAGTAAATGATTTACCATATTTTTTAGAAATTAATTGTTTGAGAAATTCACGCGGAAAAAATCACGTAAGTCCCGTGATGGTGAATATAGGTAACAGATGGCCATAGAGACATTAATGCAAATGATAAAGAGAAATATGCTACATAAATAACGCAAATAAATTCAGAGATTCTCACTCACCTTTCTTCCTTTAATGGAAATTCAAAAAAGGAAAGTTCCTTTTCACTATTAATTGTATAAAAATATATAAATAAAAATTAATAAATACTAACTCTTTTACCCGGCGTTGCTCGGGCTCCTTTTTGATGAAATTAGGCAATTTCTGAATGTTAACATTCAGTGAAAATGAACCCATGAAAAAAGGTTCGTTTTTTTAGCCATTTTTTTCCAAAAGGCCGAGCATTCATTAGCCATTTTTTTCAACGGGTCTGATATTTGTTACCCATTTTTCATTGTAGGCCTAACATTTTTCAGCCCTATTTAACAATAGTCCTAACATTTTTAGCCATATTTTTCAATTGGTCTAGCATTTATGTCCTTGGTATGTAAAGAAGGATGTTTGTTTGTTTGTTTGTGGGTTTATTTCTTTGTTTTTTATAAAAATCTACAGTTTTATTCCGATCTTGATAAAATTTCGCATACATAACCTTCAAAGCATGAGGAAGGTCACTGTCTACCTCAGATTTCGAAAAAATAATAATTATTGATAAAAAATCGATATTCATGGTTATGGCAGGGCATATTAATGAGAAATATTTCATGACCAACAATGCAAGACAAAGTTTTTGCAACAATAAATAACAGCAATGGTATCAACACGCAATTCACAAACACTCTGCACGGACCAACAATATATTTCTCATGAACAACAATGCAAATAAAAGTTTGTGCAAAAATAGATATCAACAATGGTGTCAACACGCAATGCACCAACACTATGCAAGGATCAACAATATATGTCTCATGACCAACAATGCAAGTATCAACAATATATGTCTCATGACCAACAATGCAAGGCAAAGTTTGTGCAATATAGAATTCAATGCATAGAATTCCTGTTATTCAGGCTTTTCTTAGAAAAGAGAATTCTTAGTACTTAACAATTTCTTGAAAATCTTTAAAAATGATCAGTAACTGGAGATAATGAGTTAACAGACTATTGAGAAAGAGTGAAAGACGATAGATGAAGCACTCCTTTAGCTCCGTGCTGTATTGAGCAAATAGTAAGCAAGTAAATAGAAGAATCGGCGACTGCTAGACTACACAAAGTGATGTATGGCCAATTTTTGCTTCAAGACATTAAAAGAAAAAAGGAAATTGTAACAACAGAAAGTGTACATCTAAAGTAAGATTACGTAAGTAAAAAATTATTTAGACTAGAAGGCATCCTTGGAGAGGTTCATCCATTGTGAGCCTTTAAAAAATTTTTTTTCGATAAATCAAGTCCCGGTATATCACCTAGAATGCATTTTTTCAGTGAAGAGTTAAATTCCTGTCTTTCGGATTTTTCTTAGAATGGATAGTCCCTTCGCTATATTGTAGTGATTGAGTTATTATTTAATCAATTTGGAGGTTTAATTTAGCTTTTCGAGGTTGTTTTGTTTACCTACAAGCGCAATTATCCCGGGCAACGCCGGGTCCTCTGCTAGTTTACTATAGGCCTAACATTTTTTTTAGCCCTTTTTAACTATAGGCCTAACAGTTTTTAGCCATATTTTTCAAATGGCCTAGCCTTTTTCAACCTGTTTCAGCTGTTGCCTATTTTCCAATTTAACATTATTAACCATTTGTTTCAATCGCCCTAACATTTTCCATATTTTCGTTTAATACTAACAGCAAGCACTGCAATTTAAATAAGAAAATAGGTTTTAAATTCGAAAGGTACGTATTTTTCGTCTAGGGCTCGTCAATTCCGAAAGTGTGATATATTACATGCCTGTTATTGCCAATTAAAAAATTTTAAGGGGCAGGGGTTGGTCTCAATATTCTCGTAACTGTTAGTCCGAATTCAATGCCAAGCTTAACCTGTGAGCTCAGGTAGGAACTCGTACGAATACAATAAGCAGAATTTGAAAGTGTTGAAGCATTCTCGAGGTTTCGTCGGCCATACAGTTGGGCAGTCAAACAGACTCACAAACAGAGCATAACCAATTTGCCTCCTTGATAGACACGGCCATATCTATGTCATTGCATCATCATTTTATGCTCATTGTTAATAATTCTTGGAAACGAATGTTCAATCATGACTACCTCGGTTTCCAAAACATTTACATTCACATTCACAAAATCTATCTTCGCTATATATAAAGAAGAATGTTTGTTTGTGGGTTTGTTTGTTTGTTTGTTTCTTATGCAAATCTACAGTTTTATTCTGATCTTGATGAAAATTTGCATACTTGACCTTCAAAGCATGAGGAAAGGCACTGTCTACCTCAGATTTCGAAAAAAATAATAATTATTGATAAAAAAATCGATATTCATGGTTATGGCAAGGCATATTAATGAGCAATATCTCTTGACCAATAATGCAAGGCAAGGTTTCTGCAACAATGCTTATCAACAATGGTATCAACACGCAATTCACAAACAGTCCGCACGGACCAACAGTATATATCTCATGACCAACAATGTAAGGAAAAGTTTGTGCAACAATAGGTATCAACAATGGTGTCAACACACAATGCACCAACACTATGCCAGGATCAACAATATATGTCTCATGACCAACAATGCAGGGCAAAGTTTGTGCAATATAGACTTCAATGCATAGAATTCCTGTTATTCAAGCTTTTCTTAGAAAAGAGAATGCTTAGTATTTAACAATTTATTGAAAACCTTTAAAAATGATCAGTAACTGGAGATAATGGAGACTTAGCAGACTATTGAGAAAGAGTGGAAAGACGAGACAGAAAGCAATCCTTTAGCTCCGTGCTGTATTAAGCAAATGGTAATAAGAACAATCGGCGAACGCTACACTATACAAAGAGATGAATGGCCAAGTTTTTGCAAACAACATCAAGGGGAACATGTAATGTATGATTACATGACTAAGAAATTATTTAGGTTAGCATCGGCATACATGGAGAAGTCCATTTATTGTGAGCAATTAAAACTTTTTTTGCGAGTTTTCATCATGAACTTTTACTGTATTAATTCTAAGCGTTTTCATGTGTTTATTTTTAAGATATTGCAAAATTTAATCATAAAAAACAGTTCGAGCCACGCGCGGGGTAATCACCTGGCTTATTTGCTAACACATCAGATCCAAACATTTCATAAAAATGCATTTTGACTATATTCTGTTGGAATGTATATATTTTGGAAACTGAAATGTTGATAATATGATGTTTTGAACATTCGTATCGAAGAATTTTTAATAATAGTCATAAAATGAAGATGCAATGACAGAACATTAATAAGGCAGCATCTATTGATGATGCAAAGGAGTCACGCGTGTCTCCCTTGAGTTCCATATTAAACGTTCAGACGACTGGCAAAAAGTTATGTGCCTGGAAAGGAAAGAGAAAGAACGAGTATCGGTCAGAGAAACCCTTCAATTAAAATAGAAAAAGCTATACGGGCATTTGAAACATTTGAGCCATGGGTGTTTCGAATAGGACAAAAGCTTCCACGTCAAGAGCAAAAAAAACTTTGGTCCCTGTATATCACCTAGAATTCCTGTTTTTCGTATATCCCTTTACTCTGTGTTGTATTGATTGAGTTATTATTTAACCAATTGAGAGTTATAATTTAATTTTTTGAGATTGTTCTGTTTACCTACAAGTGTAATTATCCCGGGCAACGCCGGTTACCTCTTCTACGTGCTTTGAGGTCAAGTATGCAAAACTTCATCAAGATCGGAATAAAACTGTAGATTTGTATAAAAAACAAACCCACAAACATCCTTCTTTATATATACAGGGTATCCGGAAATAAGTGGTAAACATTCATACACGTGAGAGAACATGTATAAAGAAGCATTTTTATTCCTATGAACATAGTGTCGCAAGCCAACCCCCACAGAGATACAGGGGGATTAATGTATGTTACGCTGCCTGATTGTTGGCCTCCCGTGTGCGACTAGGCAATGTCGTGCATCCCACATTGGAGCCTACAGACTTGTTCGAAGGTGTTGATATAAATGGAATAAAATCAAGTCACATCACATGACATTAAACTACGTAGAAATAAACAAATAAGACACCCTACAGACGTTGTAGGCTTTAAGGTAACATCTTGATGTAGACTAGGAGCAATGTACATAAAGGCGTACATAACAGACGCAACACAAATATCCACTGCGTATCAAGTATCACAGCAGGTGTTCAAAGGTCCGGCCATGTGTTTGCACGCACAGGTTACAGCGCCGTAGTAGCGACTTTCGTGCATGATGTAGTACATTCGGTTGTTCGCGGATTGTTTCATCTGCCACAGCAATGCGAGCGACCAGATCATCAACGGATGGAACAGGTGTTTCGTACAAAGGGAAATAAAAGGCGGGACAATTGACCTCTCTTGAACAGATGTGGGCTGCACCACATTGCCTAGTCGCTCGTGGGACGCCAACCATCAACCGCAACAGACTTTAATCCCCCTGTATCTCTGTGGGGATTGGCTTGTGACACCATGTTCATAAAAATAAAAACGCTTCCTTATACATGTTCTCTCACGTGTATGAATATTTACCATTTATTTCCGGACACCCTGTATAGATAGACTAGCAGACGACTCGGCCTTGCCCGGGATAATTACACTTGTGGGTAAACAGAACAATCTGAAAATGTTAAATTATAACTCCAAATTGGTTAAATAATAACTCACACAATACAACACAGAGCGAAGGGTCTATTCATTCTACAAAAAATCCGAAAAACAGGAATACTAGGTGATATACCAGGACTTTATTTAAAATCTTCTTGATTTGCCTCAGATTAAAACAACGTTCAGCTTCGAGACCGGATACATCACTGGATGCTATGGAACTAACTTCTTCTTGCCATTGACGTAGAAGCTCAATTCGAAACTCCAGTTGTTCAGATGTTTCCAATGCCCGTATACCCTTTTCTGTTTTAGCTGCAGAGTTTCTCTGACCAATACTCGTTCTTTCTCTTTCCCTTCCAGACACATAAATTTTTATCAGTCGTCTGGACGTTTGATAGGGAGCTCAAGTGAGGCAATCAATAGATGCTGCCTTATTTATGTCCTGTCACTGCATCATAATTTTATGATCATTACCCAGCTAGCACTCATATATTATATTATATATTATATTTCCGTTGGAAACCTGTATTTAGGTTGGTAAACCGTAAGAGCTGAGAATGGAAATGTTCAGATCTTGTTATTAAAGTGTTCGGTTAGATAACGGTTAGATGTTAAGTAATTCCTACGTTTGGCACTCGTTGGGAATTCGTAATATAATTTCACTCATGGCTCGTATAAAATGGCGATCCATTATTGGATGTTCACTAATTGACGTATGTGCGCAGTAAAAATGCGCAGAAGAGCAAAGCAGCATCTAATTCAGAGACCGTTAAAGTAAGCGCCTCTGATCTAATTTGACTGAAAGCGCACCTTTTATAAACGTCTCTGATCGACTATTGAAGATTGACATCTACACTCGCTTCCTGCTTTTTTGTTTCTCCAAGAAAAAAAGTAAGTTATAACTTACTATTATATATGTTTCAATATAATTATTTGTATTTTGGTGTAACTTTTTAACACTTATTTTGTGGGATTCTATTTTCACATCATATTAACAATATTTATTTCTCTTTAAGAAATTGCTGTTTTCTTATTCCTACGGAATAATCATATAAGGTATGCAATCTTTTTTGATCTGAAATTCATATTACCTTGTGTTTGCTTGAGTACAAATAGAAATAACAATTTTACTTGTATTTTAACAAGTACGATAAATTGTACATACGTATAAGACTATTATTACTTGTCCAGAGTCAATAATAATGATCGTATTATTAGAAAACGACGTTTATTTATTTAATAATAATGGAAGCTGTTCGTTTAATATGAGATTCGTTTTTATAGCTTATTTAATTCATCGTCACCACGATCAATACTTTTGGGACACTATGAATTTTGGCCATTCTGAATTATTATTATTATTTTGCATGCTTTTGTAATTTTTAGTGTATAGTTTCAAATTATTATATGTATATTTTTTTTTCTACAGATGCTGCTAAAAAGGACCCCGACCTGAGACGTTGGAGATAAGGTTTTTCCAAACTAATCGATTTATTCGACTAAATAACCGATTTTTTTTTTTCGAATAAAAAATTGAGTAATCAAAATTTCAAATTACTTTGAGGGGGAGGAAAATATGACAACCATGCAGGAACGGTTAGGCATAGGCTTTGGAATTCATCTATAGTATTGCAAAAAAATATATTAGCTTAATTTCAACCTCTGTTCCGTCAGAATGTTTATTTTCTCAAGCAGGAAGAATTATTTCACCGTCAAGGAATCGAATTTCTGGCATTTTTTACAGAGCTTAGATGTTAAATACTGGAATTTGTAAACAATAGTTTTTAAAATTTAGATTTTGTAATTTGTTCTCTTTAAAATTCGTGTAATTGATGATTTTGTTCAATAAAATAAAAAACTATTAGCGAATTTGTATTTTTATTCGATTAATCATTCTTTATTCGATATTTACTTAAAAATTATCGAATAAAAAGTATCGACAGATTAAAAAAAATCGAGTATTCATTTGTTCGAATAATTTTTCCTAGGAAAAACACTAGTTGGAGATTTCCAAGAAGGACCCCGACCTGTTACTAAACGGAGACGCAGGCCCGATAGGAGATTCGACACTTATCAAATTGCTTAAAGAGTCAAGTTAATTTTCTATATTTCTTAATTTTGTATCATCTTTTTATCTTTTACATTCTTTGATTTTATTCATTGTAATTTTAATAATCGGCATTCGGTATCGATTGTAACGATTGTTCGCGACCAGGAGGAAGTATCTCTACTAGGTCCGCGCTTCTGATGTTAAGAGACTGTTTTCCCCCATTCGTCTTTTTTTTTTATTTTGTAATTTACATTTGTACCTTTTTATTGGATAATGGACACTCTGGCCTTTATATATATTCTCTGTAATTCAACCAAACTTTCAGGAGAAGTTCGAAGGTATCAATAAGGAAATTAAGGACTCTCGTAGAGATGTTATTGACAAGATAAGCGAACTTAAGGAAGCCTTTGGGAAATGCTCCGGGACTCCGAAGGCAAGTAACTCCACGGAAGATAATCCAGTTGATAGCAGCAAGGTAAGTAATGTCTTAAAAACTATTTCCTCTTCTAATAGTATGGAGTCTATGGATATAATAGAAAATAGTGACTGTTCGACAAACGGTGGCTGTAAGAGAAGTCACTCTGACGGAACTGATGAAGAAGTGGACGACAGTCCCTGGATTGGTGTCACTAATAAAAAATTCAGAAAAGGCACGAGGATCGATAACCTAAAGACCGTCTCCAGTATAAATGAAGAAGTCGTCAGCGCGACTAGAATGAGGAATCCGAAGAATGTACAAGGTCGCTCGGCTAATAAAGACCATAGGATCACGAAGAGGTATGTACCGCCAATTATCGTGCGGACTTATGGCGTCCCGTTTAAGACGATTTTAACTGAACTCGAGAAGCATGTTCCAGTCGAAAAGATCGCCGTTCATACGGGCAGAGCTGAAACCATCAAGGTTAAAAGAAACACACAACAGGTTAGTCTCTGGCATTAAATCTGATAATATTTTAAAAATTCAGCATCATCAACTAAAGTCGGAGAGGGTCTTGAAATACGTAATTCGTAATGTGGATATTACGTGTGACCTCGATGACTTCCAAGAAGACCTAAAAAGAGCCAACTACTTCCCGGAAAAAGTCATTCGATTGAGGAAAGCCAAAGGATCCATTGATATGCCAATGGTTTTGGTTCTACTCCCGAACACCGAACACAACCAGTCATTGAAAAACATAACACGTATTGGGCCGCTGGCAGTTTCAGTGGAGGCCTTTCGAGGGAACAAGAAGCCACTACAGTGTTACAACTGCCTGCGCTTCGGACACGTATCCATGGGCTGCACGGAAGATCCTCGTTGTAATAAATGTGCTGAGGGGCACCAGTCAAGAGATTGCCCGAAGATCAAAAGACAAGACCCCCCAAAGTGCATCAGATGTGGTGGACAGCACACATCAAGCTACACGAAATGTCCAAAGTACCCCCAGGTTCAAAGGATGTCTAGTTCTAAAGTGACAGCAGGTAAATCCTATGCTGCCGCTGTGTCTACGCCGGAAGATAAAGGCTTCAACATCAACGACCTACCAGGTATGTATAAGCAATTAGGACGTATCTTTAATCTGTTTTCTAATCTAGGCAAAAGTTACCCACAGTTGAGTGGGCTCCTTACGACCAACTAATTTTAGTATGGCTGCACAACGTTATACTGTAATCAACAAAGGTGAACTTCGGTGCGTGATATGGAACGCTAGGGGCATTCCCCGAAAGCGTATCGAGTTTCACAACTTTCTGATAAATCACGAAATTGACGTGGCTTTCCTCTGTGAAACTCACCTCAAACCAAGCCAAGACTTCAAGCTACCTGGCTATTGTGTGTACCGTAAGGATCGAATGGCTTCAAATGCTGCAAGATGTGCGTCTGGGGGCGCTGCGATCATCATTAAGAGGGGAATTCAACACCAAGAATTAGTATCCAAGTCTTATGCAGGTATGGAATCAGCCTCCATCATTATCAATGACGTCTCCTGTGGTGAAGTGAAGTTCGTAGCGCTCTACAATTCACCTAAACATTATCTTGACATTTGCGAGCTTGATGAACTCTTCAGTGGTGACACTCCAGTCGTCCTGGCTGGTGACCTAAATGCCAAGCATCCAAGCTGGAACTCCAGAACGCAGAATTACAACGGCATGATTCTCTATAGGTACATACAAGGTAGAGATGATATCATCGCTGCTGGACCTGTGGAGGACACCTACTACTGCGACCACTCCCCTAGTAGTGACGTTTTGTACATCTCGCTCTTGAAGGGTTTCTTCAAACCGTACAATATCTTCACGATTGATGACCTTTCTTCTGACCACAAGCCTGTGGCGTTGTACTTTGACAATGTTGACATAAATTTCCGAGAGGAACTCGTACATCATCAAGACTGGAGGCTCTACAAAGATATTCTTAAGGACTATAGCTACCATCCCGACGTTGCTTACTGTACAGAGGACATCGATCAACTTGTTGATGACATCACCAGATGTATTAACAGTGCCATAGAAGTCAGTAAGTATCCATCAGAGAAAAAACCTTCTCATCGAATCCAACTCTCTCCTGGAATCCAATGCCTAATTGCTGAAAGAAACAGGACCCGTAGACTTTGGCAACGCTATCGTGAACCTTGGCTCAAAACCAAGTACAACAGGTTAGTGCGAAGAGTTCAAGAGGAGATAAAAGAGCTTCGCGACGCTAGATGGAATGAAAAACTCAAAAGCTTGTCGGCTCGCGACAATTCCATTTGGAGTATGGTCAGAGCTTTACAGAAGAAGAAGAATGTTATGCTTCCTCCACTCCGTACACCACAAGGTAACTATGTGCAAACTGATCAGGACAAGGCCCAAGTCATTGCAGATTCACTGGAACTGCAGTTTGTTACTCCTACCAACGATAAGCCCGAGAGCCAAATCATGTCTCGGCGTGTGGAAGAAGGTATTTACAACTTTGATGAAGTCCTGAAGCATTTTACGAAGTACAACATCGAGGCTGGTGATATCGCCAACATCATAAATAAACTGAAAAAGAAGAAGGCTCCAGGAAAAGACAAGGTGAGTAATAACGCCCTTATGAATTTCCCAAAGAACTTTATTGAATTTCTCACCAATATCATTAGCGACTGCTGGAAATTTTCTTACTTCCCTGTGGCTTGGAAGAAATCTATTGTGTTGAGTATCCCAAAGCAGGGACAAAATCCTGCAATTCCCGCGAGCTACCGACCTATTAGCTTGCTACCCGCGATATCCAAGGTGTTGGAGAGAACGATCCTTGTCAGATTCCAAGATCACTGTCTAGCAAATGACCTTTTACGGGAAGAGCAGTTTGGCTTTCGTGCTGCCCACTCTTGTCCGATGCAGATATGGAGGCTCGTTGAAGACCTGCGCACCCCCCTGAACCTATCCAGGTACTGTGGGGTGGTGTTTCTCGATGTCAGTAAAGCTTTTGACCAAGTGTGGCATGAGGGCCTTGTCTACTAAATGATCAGAGACGGGTTCCCTGCCGATTTGATCTTGATGGTGAAATCCTTTCTTGACGGCAAATCCTATCAGGCCAAGGTTGGAGAAAATCTTTCCACACCCCATGTTGTAAAGGCCGGTGTCCCTCAGGGTTCTGTCCTCGGGCCTATGCTATTTAATTACTTTGTACATGATTTCCCAAAACCCGATAATTGTAATCTGTATTTTTATGCGGATGACACTGCCATTATGACATGGGCACACCAGCCGGCTCACGTTATCACTCGGCTGCAATGCGCCTTGAAGCAGTTCGAAGACTGGTTTAACTGCTGGAAGTTGAACCTTAACGTCGGAAAATGCAAGGCTTTGTACCTCACTAGGAAGCTCAAGCATCCCCCAGATTCTCTTGTTCTGTTTAATAAGAAACTGGACTGGGTGGACAACTACAAGTACCTGGGAGTTATCATTGACTCAAGACTCTCATGGAACCAGCATATGTCCTATGCTCTGAACAAAGCGAAGAGGGCTAAGTACAGTATCATAGCTCTTATGGGTCGCAACAGCGTCCTCAGCATTGGCAACAAGCTACTTCTGTACAAATCGATTATCCGGACCATACTCCTCTCTGGCATGCCTGCGTGGGCGACTATCTGTAAAAGCAGATGGAGTGAACTACAGTCATAGCAGAATGTTACCCTGCGGACCATTGCCCAGCTGGACAGAAGGACGATGAAAAACCAATCCATCCACCTCGATTTAAACATGGCCCATAACGGTAAGTTTATACAGGATCTCCTTTTGATTATGATACAGAAGATGAAGACTCACGACAATAAGCTTGTGAAAGGGATACTGGAGAACTCAATGAATATGAACTGGCATACGAAGTATCGTAAACCGAGGCACGTTCTTGACATCAATTTTGAAGATATTAGCAACGTCTCTTTCCCAGACTACTGGAAGATGTGATAATCTTATTTCTCCTTGTATTTTTTATTTCGTTTGTTTTTTGTTTCTGACAATCGTCAATCTTACTTTCTTTTTTGTATAATATGGAAGACCGCTTGGGTTGGTTAGGCTTCTTGACTACCTCAGTGTATTTCCTTTGGAGTTTATTCTGGTTGGATGAGCTTTGTGAAAGCGCTGCTTTCGTCCCATCCTAACGAATGTACACTTCACTGTTCGATTGTCGATTGTCGACCAAACTTTGAAGATATTAGCAACGTCTCTTTCACAGACTACTGGAAGATGTGATTATCTTATTTCTCCTTGTATTTTTTATTTCGTTTGTTTTTTGTTTCTGACAATCGTCAATCTTACTTTCTTTTTTGTATAATATGGAAGACCGCTTGGGTTGGTTAGACTTCTTGACTACCTCAGTGTATTTCCTTTGGAGTTTATTCTGGTTAGATGAGCTTTGTGAAAGCGCTGCTTTCGTCCCATCCTAACGAATGTACACTTCACTGTTCGATTGTCGATTGTCCAAACTTTGTATCGGCATTGAATAATGAACTCAATGAGTTCGAAATACGTATATGCTTAATAAAATTCTTTTGTGGACAAGAGGTTGTTGTCAGTTGGTCATGTCGTTATCCACAGTCCTTTCCAGTTTCTCATATTAATGTTGGGATCACGTTAGGAAATCATTGGGAATATATTCTATAGAATTCTATATAATATATTAATGTTGGGGTTACGTTAGAAAATTGATGGAAATACGTTATATTAATGTCAGAGCTATGTTAGAAAATTGTTGGAAATACGTTATATTAATGTTGGGATTATCTTAGAAAATTGTTAGAAATACGTTATATTAATGTTGGGATTATGTTAAAAAATAACCCAGATCTAACGGTTAACCAACCATCAGACAGCGTACCATTTCTGCGTTAGTATTTACATTTACATTGGACCTAACGTTGGAATTTACATTGAAATTACGTAAGCATGCTAGCTGGGTATTAATCATTCTTGGAAAAGAACGATCGATCATTCCATTATCAGCATCTCAGTTTCCAAAATATTCACCTTCACAGAATATAGTTAAAATGTATTTTTATGGAATGTTTGGATCTGCTAGTCTACGAAATAAGCCAGGTGATAACAAGGTGGCTCGGACTCTTTTTATTTTTGATTAAATTTTGCAATATCTTAAAAATAAACACATGCGAACGTTCAGAATTAATACAGTAAAAATTCGTTATGAAAATTCTAAAAAAATTTTATTTTAATGCTCACAATGGATGGACTTCTCTATGTATGCCACTGCTAGTCTAAGTAATTTATTAGTCACGTAATCTTACTTTAGATGTTCCCCTTGATGTTGTTGCAAACCCCACTCTGCTCTCAATGTCTTGAAGCATTCATCACTTTGAGTAGTCTAGCAGTTGCCGATTCTTCTATTGACATGCTTACCATTTGCTACTTCTTTCGTCGTCTTTCCACTCTTTCCCAATAGTCTGCTAATTTTCCATTATCTCCAGAAACTGATCATTTATAAAGATTTTCAAAAAATTGTTAACTACTAAGAACTCTCAATTCTAAGAAAAGCCTAAATAACAGAAATTTTATGCACTGTTACAAATTGAAACTTAGTTATATTGCACGAACTTTGCCTTGCATTGTTGGCCATTAAATATATACATTGTTGATCTCTGCTTAGTTTTAGTGCATTGCGTGTTGATAATATATTTGATATCTTTGTTGCACAAACTTTTGCTTGCATTGTTGCTCAAGTAAAAAATTGTATCTTTGTTCCCCATCCACGGACCTACCTCGTCGGCCAACGCCATACAGGCCCTGGATGGACGATTTTATCTTCCTTTGAATTAAATTAAATTAATTTAAATAATTTAAATAAATAAATGTTCTTGCAATTCAACAAAAATTCTATACATTGAATTCTATATTGCACAAACTTTGCCTTGCATTCTTGGTCATGAGACATATGTTGTTGATCCTTGCATAGTGTTGGTGCATTGCATATTGACAACATTGTTGATACCTATTGTTGCACTAAATTTTATTTGCATTGTTGGTCATGAGATATATATTGTTGGTCCGCGCAGAGTGTTTGTGAATTGCGTGTTAATACCATTGTTGATACTTATTGTTCCAAAAACTTTGTCTAGCATTGTTGGTCATGAGATATTTCCATTAATATGCCCTGCCATAACCATGAACATCGATTTTTTATCAATAATTATTATTTTTTCAAAATCTAAGGTAGACAGTGACATTCCTCATGCTTTGAATGCCATGTATGCGAAATTTTATCAAGATCAGAATAAAATGGTAGATTTGTATAAAAAACAAACAAACAAACAAACATCTTTCTTTATATATATAGAAAGACTAGCAGAGGTACCTGGAGTTGCCCGGGATAATTAAACTTGTAGTTGAAAGTAAACAAGATAATTAAACCAGAACAATCTCAAAAAATTAAATTAAAACTCTCAATTGGTTGAATAATAAATCAATCAATACAACACAGAGCAAACGGACTATCCATTCTACGAAAAATACGAAAAACAGGCATTCTGGGTGATATACCGGGACATTATCTAAACTCTTCTTGACTTGCCTCACCATTGCGGAGCATCACCAGATACTTTAGACTTAAGATTTTCTTGCCCTTGACGTAGAAGCTCTTATACCCTATTACTATTCGAAACTCCCGTTGTTAAGATCTTTCAAATGCCCGTATAGATTTTTCTGTTTTATTTGCAGAGTTTTTTGACAAATACTCGTTCTTTCTCTTACCTTTCCAGACACATAACTTTTTTGCCAGTCATCTGGACGTTTGATAGGGAGCTCAAGGGAGACAGGCCTGACCCCTTTGCCTCATCAGTAGATGCTGACTTATTAATGTTCTGTCTTTGCGTCATCATTTTATGCTCAGCATTGGAAACGAACTTACCAATTAACTAGTAAATAACCCCCGTGTGGCTCCGATTTTTTTTTATTAAGTTTTGTAATATCTTAGAAATAAACACATGAAAACGCTTAAAACTAATACAGTAAAAAATCTTAATATAAATGCGAAAAAAAAATTTTTAAAGGCTCACATTCGATGGACCAATCCAAGGATGCCACTGTTAGTCTAAATACTTTCTTATTCACGTAATCTTACTTTAGATGTACACTTGATGTTGTTGCAATTCCACTCTTCTCTCGATGTCTTGATGCAAAACGTGGCCATCCATCACTTTGTGTTGTCTAGCGGTCGCTGATTCTTCTATTTTCTTGCTTACAATTTGTTCAATACAGCTGGAAGTTAAAGGAGTGCTTCCTCTGTCGTCTTTCCACTCTTTCTCAATTGTCTGCTAACTCTCCATTATCTCCTGTTACTGATCATTTTTAAAGATTTTCAAGAAATTGTTAAGTACTAAGAACTCTCTTTTCATGTCTAAAGAAAGGTTTGAATAACAGGATTTCTATGCATTGTTACAAATTGAAATATATCTATACTGCACAAAGTTTGCCTTGCATTTTTGGTCATGAGATATATATTACTTTTGGTTCGTGCACAGTGTTTGTGAATTGCGTGCTGATACCGTTATTGATAAGTATTGTTGCACAAACTTTACCTTGCATTGTTGGTAATAAGATGTTTCTCATTAATATGCCTTGACATAACCATGATTGTCGATTTTTTTTATCAATAATTATTATTTTTTCGAAATCTGAGGTAGACAGTGACCTTCCCCATGCTTTGAAGGTCAAGTATGCAAAATTTTATCAAGATCGGAATAAAACTGCAGATTTGTCTTAAATACCCACAAATAAAGAAACAAACATCCTACTTTATATATATAGATACTTGCAGAGGACCCGGCGTTGCCCGGGATAATTAAGCTTGTAGGTAAACAGAAGAACCTCAAAAAGCTAAATTAAACCTCCAAATTGGTTAAATAATAACTCAATCACTACAGTATAGAGCGAAGGGACTATCTATTCTAAGAAAAATCCGAAAGACAGGAATTTACCTCTTCACTAATGAAAAAGTCCATTCTAGGTGATATACCGGGACTTGATTTACCGAAAAAAAATTTTTTAAAGGCTCACAATGGATAGATCTCTCCAAGGATGCCTTCTAATCTAAATAATTTTTTACTCATGTAATCTTACTTTAGATGTACACTTGATGTTGTTGCAATTTCCCTTCTTTCGATGTCTTGAAGGAAAAATTGGCCATTCATCACTTTATGTGGTCTAGCGGTCGCCGATTCTTCTGTTTACTTGCTTACCATTTGCTCAATACAGCACGGAGCTAAAGCAGTGCTTCCTCTATCGTCTGCTAACTCATTATCTCCAGTTACTGATCATTTTTTAAGATTTTCAAGAAATTGGTAAGTAGTAAATATTCTCTTTTCTAAGAAAAGCCTGATTAACAGGAATTCTATGCATTGAATTCTATATTGCAAAAACTTTGCCTTGCATTGTTGGTCATGAGATGTATATTGTTGGTCCGGTCAGAGTCATTATGAGTTGCGTGTTGATACCATTGTTGATACTTATTGTTGCAAAAACTTTGTCTTACATTATTGGTCTTGAGATATTTCTCAATAATATGCCCTGCCATAACCATGAATATCGACTTTTTTATCAATAATTTTTATTTTTTCGAAATCTGAGGTAGACAGTGACATTCCTCATGCTTTGAAGGTCATGCATGCAAATTTCATCAAGATCGGAATAAAATTGTAGATTTGTATAAAAATCAAGCAAACAAACATCCTTCTTTATACAGGGTGTAAATTTTAAGTTGACAAAGCAGAATAACTCGAAAAATAAGCTTCACACGAAAAAATGCGTATAATCCAAAGTTGATTATTTTCGAGGGGGAATCTGCTGGTGCTAAAATTAGCCCACCCCCCCCCGGCCCCTGGGGGTGGGGCGGGGGGCAACTTTAAAATTTCAAATGGGAACCCCTATTTTTTATTGCAGATTCAGGTCCTACATAAAAAACTACGTACATTTTGTCTGAAACATTTTTTTTTATTTTTGGTAGATGGCGCTGTAATTCAAGAAAATCCATTTTCTCATTTTTGCGTGGAAATGGTTACGGAGAAATAAAAAATACTTATTTACTTCGTAAATTTTGCCGCAAAGTTATTATTTTATTATTTTTTGCCGCGGATTAGGATAATTTTGTTTTGTTTCGTGGTCATGAGGCCACACAACTTTATAATTATCAAACAAATCAACTGATTAGCTAACTAACTAACCGAACATCCTACGTACTAACGAGTGAACTCATTAACTAACAGAGTAAAAAAGTAAAAGACTGTGTAAAGATGAAGTTATTCCCGTTTAAGATTTGGTGGTCCTTAAAAGGACCGATTGTTTTCGTTTTATTTTTTCTTATTTGCAAATACTTGCAAGTAAATGAATTTCGGGGTGCTTGTATTTCCAGTGAGTCCCCTCGCCTCTCACTTTCGGCCTGCTTGTTGTCCTTAAATCCCTTGCATCTCGCCGTTTTATGAAATTAAATGTTCAAATTGATGACCTCCAACTTCGATGCATTTATTGACTCGTTTTGTAAATTCCTGAACACATCTTGATAACATGTCTGGTGTAATTGCAGCGCAAGCATCTCTTATTCTTTGAATCATGTTTTCGCGAGTGGTTGGCGTTTCCTTATAAACGATATCTTTGAGGTAACCCCATAAGAAAAAATCTGGCGATGTAAGGTCAGGCGATCTGGCTGGCCAATTCACAGGACCTTCCCTGCCGATCCAGCGACCATGGTAAAGTCGATGTAGTACTTCGCGCGCTACTAATGAATAATGCGCTGGACAACCATCATGTTGAAACCACATGTGTTGTCGAAGTTCAATACTCAGGTCTTCAAGTAGATCTGGTAGTTCATTTTCAAGTAGGTTACGATATTTGTTGCCATTCAAATTACCTTATTTGTTTGTTGACGAAATGTCTTCAAATTACATTGTAGTTAAAACAATGTAGGAATCGAAATGAATAATAAATTAGTTATTTCCACGCAAAAATGAGAAAATGGATTTTCTTGAATTACAGCGCCATCTACCAAAAATAAAAAAAATGTTTCAGACAAAATGTACGTAGTTTTTTATGTAGGACCTGAATCTGCAATAAAAAATAGGGGTTCCCATTTGAAATTTTAAAGTTGCCCCCCGCCCCACCCCCAGGGGCCGGGGGGGGGGTGGGCTAATTTTAGCACCAGCAGATGCCCCCTCGAAAATAATCAACTTTGGATTCTACGCATTTTTTCGTGTGAAGCTTATTTTTCGAGTTATTCTGCTTTGTCAACTTAAAATTTACACCCTGTATACCGGGTGTTTCAAAAATGACCGGTATATTTGAAAAATTTAAACGGGCGGCGATTGACATACACCGGGAACTAATTTCGAAAGTTTGTTTGCCTGAAAATTTACTGTTGTCCCAAGCATATTGCAACAAACGGTGTATTTCTATCGCTGCCCGTTTAGTTTTTATTGATTTTTCAAATATACCTGTATACCAGTCATTTTTGAAAAACCCGGTATATAGAAAGACTAGCGGCAGTACACGGCGTTACCCGGGATAATTAGACTGGTAGGCAAACATAACAATCTCAAAAAATTAAATTATAACTCCCAATTGATTAAATAATAAATCAATCAATACAACACAAAGCAAAAAGACTATGGATTAAATTTTGTAATATCTTAAAAATAAACACATGAAAACTCTTAGAATTAATTTAGTAAAATTTTTTAATGGAAATTCGAAAAAAATTTTTTTAAAGGCTCGGACTTGATGGACCTCTCCAAGGATGCCACTGCTAGTCTAAATAATTTCTTACACACGAAATCTTACTTTAGATGTACATTTGATGTTGTTGCAATTCCCATTCTTCTCTCGATGTCTTGAAGCAAAACTTGGCCAGTCATCACTTTGTGTAGTCTAGCGGTCGCCGATTCTTCTAATAACTTGCTTACCATTTGCTCAATACAGCACGAGGCTAAAGGAATGCTTCCTCTGTCGTCATTCTACTCTTTCTCAATAGTCTGCTAACTCTCCATTATCTCCATTTTCTGATCATTTTTAAAGATTTTCAAAAAATTGTTAAGTACTAAGAATGCTCTTTTCTAAGAAAAGCCCAATGACAGGAATTCTATGCATTGTTACAAATTGAAACTTGTCTATATTGCAAAAACTTTGCCTTGCATTGTTGGTCATGAGATGTATATTGTTGGTCCTGCAAAGTGTTTGTGAATTGCGTGTTGATACCATTGTTGATACTTATTGTAGCAAAAACTTTGTCTTGCATTGTTGGTCATGAGAT
>JAHWFO010045372.1:71414-91604 GCA_023313115.1 Rhysida immarginata | reverse complement strand
TTAACTTTTGGATGGACAGGTCCTGAACTTGTGTTTTCAGATGGTTTATCTCAACCTTCATTGAAGCAATCTCTTCTCGGAGTTGTTCTTAGATAGCTGTTGGAGCATTATAACAATGACAGCTCGTTGGACGATGAGACTTCACGTCCTCAGAATGAAAAGTAAGTGCCTCAGACTGGAATGTCACTAAAGCATTAGCTTCGCTCTCTTTTTGATATAATGAAGATGTCATATCCGAAGCATCTATTTCGTTGGTATCCATATTCTCAACATCACCAGCAGACTGAAAAGATATTGTGAAATTTATCCTGTTTAATATAGCATGCATATTTTCCTGTGCGTGTTTCCTAAATAATTTATAAGCTTATCTGAAATACCTGATTTTGGTCTTCCTTTTGTGTTGTACTGATATTCCGCTTTTTTTCCCTGCCTTTCCTGCGTGCCTCGCGCTCTGCTGCTAAAACCAGCTAAATTAAATTAATTGGTTTAAATTAATTAGAATGCAGAGGTAAAAACTTACACGTAAAATAAGTTGCCCTCTTACTTGTCTCTTAGAGATCCAATCAAATAATGAAGGAATTGTTCCAGGTTTCAAATATTTTTTGTGAGACTGTAACAGCGGGCGATAATCACTATTTTTAAAATGAGCAGAGCAAACTGCGCTCGCCTCTGTCACTTTAAAATTTGGCCCTACATCTCTTTTAATTTTGGCTATCCACTGTTTTCTAAGTCCGTCTAATTTAGGAAAACGGTGCCAAGTGATGCCAGGAGGTGATTTTTTTCCATAATTAATGCATTCTGGAACACTACAAGACACGTTACGAGGCCTGGCAACCGCAACAGCGAACAGTGAGAAGGTGGCCGGAAAGCTCCTTCAGACGTTTGTTTTTTTCTCATCAGACGGCGATGCTGATTGCTGAAACTTGTCTATTATGTTAGATCAATAGTATGTTTGTTTTATTTTGTTTTTGTTTAAAGCAGCGGATAGTTCCTCTGACTGATATATTTATTTTCCTATACCTCAAGCAAATTATCATATATATATTATTTTTCAGATCCGATTTTATTGGTGGCTTCGGAAGATGATGAAAATAATACAATATATTAATAACTGATTATCATTTTATTTTGATATTTTATTTTACTAATACAATTGCATTATCAACTAATTAATTAATTTGTTCACAGATAATAAAGGATTAGTAAAAATGATAATTATTTATATAAATTTATTTATATATTTATTAACACACATTTTTTAGTATTTAGTAAATGGATAGAAAAAGAAAGTTTATCATATTTAAAAAACTTCATTAATTCAGCCCTGTGAATAACATTCATTATTTCCAGAGTTAGTTACCAGCAGACAAAGTTAAAAACATTTTATTATTAAGTATCGAAAGGTACTTGATGCATTTACTGGGGATTTTTGTCTGTCTGTTTTTCGGTCTGCCCTACCTCGATTTTTCTCAGTAAGTATGAAAGATTTTCAAAATCTGTATTTACCAACCGATAAATATGAGACAGAGAACAGACACGTTTGAATATGGCCGAAATTGGTACAATAGCGTGTGATCTAAAGGTACCATTATGACACTGCTATAGAAATTTTCAATGCCACGTTATAGCAACCAGTACAGGGTGTATATAAATGTATTTATTACCAAGGTGTCTAGCAAATCGATTTTGCAAAATTCTCTGATCCATGATTTTTTCCATTGTTCAACAGATTTCCCCTGATCACCAGCAGCAAATTATAAATGGAAAGTTACTTAAAACTACAATTGAGAAGAATTATGGCGTTTTCATATGTACCAGAAAAACCGGAGCCAGCTCCATTACTTTCCCACATACTGGCTTTCTCTCGGTGCCGTTTATTAGTGCCGTAAGTTTTTAGCTTTGGTGAAAGATAGATTGTGCTGCGTTCAACAAACTTTATTTTCTTGGGTATTATATTTTAGAAGGAAGTGAACAGAGATCTGAAATTTATGAAACTCCAAAGCCTACGAAATTTACCAAGAGATGCATGTAATCGCCAACAAGGGCAGCAACTGATTTGAGAGAGGGGGCATTAACCTTGCAAATGAACAAAACATATTGATTATTATATTTCTGCATTATTAATATAAATAAATGTATAATTTGAATATTATGTTGTTCTTTTTTGGGTTTGTTCTGTGAAAAATCTTCTAAAAACGCATAAACTTTTTTTTTCATGCTTTTTGCTATTCAATTTTATCTTTAAAAAAATCAGTTATTTTATCTCATAAACAGGGTATATTTTCCACAAATTCTATCAATTTTACAGGATTGTACGAAAATAATTTATTCATTTTCATAATGATAAAAAATTGTACTACAATAGTGAAGTAATGTAAAGAAAACAGAAATATAAACCTAATGCAAACGTAAACAAAAACGCAAATGTTAACAAATCGCAAATGTATAACGAACACAAACGCCTCTCCGGCTTCGGTTTGCTGGTGTGTGTGTGTGTGTGTGTGTGTGTGTGTGTGTGTGTGTGTGTGTAAACTCTCTAAGGAAATATTGAAAGCGACGAACCGGAGGTCAGCCCAGCATCCGCTTGTCGAGTTCAATGCCGGTTGTATTTGCCAGTGACTGTGGTCGAACCGGCAAATTTGCCGGGCCGGGCTACGTGTGAAAGCTCTAAATTTCATAACGTCGCATCTGGTGTTGGAGCCTGCGCCGGCTTCGGTTTAGGCGGTGCGTGTGAAAACGCCCTTATACAGGCCTACAATATAAAAATTTTTTGAATGAATTTGCCTTATTCTTGTCGTTTTTTTGTTATGCTAAAACTTTATCTGCTTTTATTTTTTTTTCTATCACCTCACTTTTCCAATGGACCCTTTTCACGACATCGCTTGCGCATGCGCGTCACTGACCCTGGGTGGCAGTAGTTCGCTCTTTGCTTTTGCTGGTACTGGCATGCTTCACAGCCGCATTTGATATCAAGTTATTTACTTGGATATTTAATTAATTTTTGCATTCAAATAAAAAAATATTAAAAAAAAACGTTTAAGCACATACTTTTTCTTTAAAATGTGCACTAAAAAGTAAAAAATAAAATTAAAAAAGGTAAATGTGTGGCAGCGTGTTTAATATGAAGTTATAAAACAAAATGAAAATGCTACACAATAAAATAAACACATATGCCCCTTTTTAAAAGGATAAGCCAAATTAGCATAGGGGAAATATAAGAAACCTGAGGATTGCTAATAATAGAAGAATTGTAGAGAGAGCAAATGGGCGAACTAAAACTTTTCAAATACTAGATCCTGTAATTCCTTTATCACTCAAACTTTATTTCTTTACACACATATTTCGTGTATATTGCCTTTTATCAAATTTTGTTAGAACTTTATAAATAAAACATGCATAACAAAACTAAATGGTCTTTACTTATTGCAACTTCAGGTATAAAATATCCTACAAAAATTCAGTTAACTTTGGTAATCAGTATTTCGCTCATTTCCTGACTGTCTACAGCTTTGTAGTTTTCCCCAGTGTCGTCTTCTCGTTTCAATCGTTATTCATTTATTCATAAAAAAAATTTATAATTTAAGTTTAATATTATGTCAGCGGAAAAAGTTACGTTTCGATCGCAGAGGGATCGAAGCGATAAAGTTTTTATTAAGAAAAATAATAAAATAGGAGAAGCCGACCCCTCGAAGAATGGAGAGGAGCGGGCGAGCCCAAGTTAAAGTGAAGAGAGAAGACGGAGAAAGAAGGTGGAGAGCGAATAGGAGAAAGACAGAGTGGAACAGGAGATCAACCAAGAAGGTTGATAAGAGAAATAGCTCTGAAGAAGAGAAGGAAAGAAAGCATAAATTTAGAAAGAGAAGTTGGAAGAGAAGCTCAGTAAATAGGAAGATTGCTGAGAAGCCCTGTAATACGGAGAAGAAAGAAAGCGCTGACGAAAATGATAAAAACTTCACGTCTTGGTGTTGGTCCCGACAAGAAATAAACCGGGAAACGACGCTTGAGGAGGTATGTGTGCAGCCCCTGCTTGAGCCAGAGACTTTGCTTTTGGACAGCAAAACCAACGTGGACCTCGCCAACAACGTCTTGGACATCGATACAGACCACGAGAATTGCGAAGAGTCGCGAGCAGCAGCGTGCAGGTTGACGTCAGCTTGCGTGCGTTGCCGCGGCTTGCGAAAGGCAGCATTCAATATCGGCCAACAGTAAGTACAACATTCCATATTTTAATAGCATAAACAGTCATGACATTACCTTATCTGTGTGTTAACGATTTAGCGTAAATGCTTTCTTCTTTGGAATATTCTATGCTAAGGATACAAGATTTTCTGGATGCCAAGTACGGACATACGGAGAAGACGTGACACAAGCTTGTAAACTTCCGGTAATATCGACAATCGAACATTGAAGTGTACATTTGTTAGGATGGGACGAAAGCAGCGCTTTCACAAAGCTCATCCATATGAAATACACTGAGGTAGTTAAGAAGCATAACCAACCCAAGCGGTCTTCCATATTATACAAAAAAGAAGATAAGATTGACGATTGTCAGAAACAAAATACAAACGAAATAAAAAATACAAGGAGAAAGACGATTATCACATCTTCCAGTAGTCCGGGAAAGAGACGTTGCTAATATCTTCAAAATTGACGTCGAGAACGTACCTCGGTTTACGATACTTCGTATACCAGTTCATATTCAATGAGTTCTTCAGTATCCCATTCACAAGTTTATTGTCATGAATCTTCATCTTCTGTATCATAATCAAAAGGAGATCCTGTATAAACTTTCCGATATGGGCCATGTCTAAATCCATGTGGATGGATTGGTTTTTCACCGTCCTTCTGTCCAGCTGAGCAATGGTCCTCAGGATAACATTCTGGAATGACTGTAGTTCACTCCATCTGGTTTTGCAGATAGTCGCCCACGCAGGCATGCCATAGAGGACTATGGTCCAGATAATCGATTTGTACAGAAGTAGCTTGTTTTCAATGCTGAGGGAGCTGTTGCGACCCATGAGAGCTATGATACTGTACTTAGCCCTCTTCGCTTTGTTTAGAGCATAGGACATATGCCGGTTCAATGAGAGTCTTGAGTCAATGATATTTCCCAGATAATTGTAGTTGTCCACCCAGTCCAGTTTCTTATTGAACAGAACAAGAGAATCTGGGGGACGCTTGAGCTTCCTATTGAGGAACAAAGCCTTGCACTTTCCGACGTTAAGGTTCAACTTCCAGCAGTTAAAGCAGTCTTCGAACTGCTTCAAGGCCCACTGCAGCCGAGTGATAACATGAGCCGGCTAGTGTGCCCATGTTATACTGGCAGTATCATCCGCATAAAAATACAGATTACAATTATCGGGTTTCGGGAAATCATGTACAAAGTAATTAAATAGCACAGGCCCGAGGACAGAACCCTGAGGGACATCGGCCTTTACAACACGGGGCGTGGAAAGATTTTCTCCAACATTGGCTTGATAGGATCTGCCGTCAAGAAAGGATTTCAACAACAAAATCAAATCGGCAGGGAACCCGACTCTGATCATTTTTTAGAAAGGCCCTCATGCCACACCTGGTCAAAAGCTTTACTGACATCGAGAAATACCACCCCACAGTACCTGGAGAGGTTCAGGGGGGTGCTCAGACTTCAACGAGCCCCCATATCTGCATCGGACAAGAGTGGGCAGCACGAAAGTCAAACTGCTCTTCCCGAAAAAGGTCACGTGCTAGACAGTGGTTTTGGAATCTGACAAGAATCGTTTTCTCCAACACTTTGGACATCATGGGTAGCAGGCTAATAGGTCGGTAACTCGTCGGAATTGCAGGATTTTGCCAATGCTTGGGCATACTTAACACAATAGATTGCTTCCAAGCCACAGGAAAGTAAGAAAATTTCCACCAGACGTTAATGATATTATTGAGATAGTCAATAAAATTTTTCGGAAGATTTATATTGGCGTTATTACTCACCTTGTTTCTTCCTGGAACCTTTTTCTTTTTCAGTTTACTTATGATGGTGGCGACCAGGAAGCGTAACATTCTTCTTCTTCTGTAAAGCTCTGACCATACTCCAAATGGAATTGTCGCGAGCCGACAAGCTTTTGAGTTTTTCATTCCATCTAGCGTCGCAAAGCTCTTTTATCCGCTCTTGAACTCTTCGCACTAACCTGTTGTACTTCGTTTTGAGCCAAGGTTCACGATAGCGTTGCCATAGTCTACGGGTCCTGTTTCTTTCAGCAATTAGGCGTTGGATTCCAGGAGTGAGTTGGATTCGATGAGAAGGTTTATTCTCTGATGGATACTTACTAGCTTCTACGGCACTGTTAATACATCTGGTGATGTCATCAACAAGTTGATCGATATCCTCTGTACAGTAAGCAACGTCGGGATGGTAGCCATAGTCCTTAAAAATATCTTTGTAGAGCTTCTAGTCTTGATGATGTACGAGTTCCTCTAGGAAATTTATGTCAACATTGTCAAAGTTCAACGTCACAGGCTTGTGGTCAGAAGAAAGGTCATCAATCGTGAAGATATTGTACGGTTTGAAGATACCCTTCAAGAGCGAGATGTCCAAAACGTAACTACTAGGGGAGTGGTCGCAGTAGTAGGTGTCCTCCACAGGTCCAGCAGCGATGATATCATCTCTACCTTGTATGTACCTATAGAGAATCATGCCATTATAATTCTGCGTTCTGGAGTTCCAGCTTGTATGTTTGGCATTTAGGTCACCAGCCAGGACGACTGGAGTATCACCAATGAAGAGTTCATCAACCTCGCAAATGTCAAGATAATGTTTAGCTGAATTGTAGAGCGCCACGAACTTCACTTCACCACAGGAGACGCCATTGATAATGATGGAGGCCGATTCCTTACCTGCATAAGACTTTGATACTAATTCTTGGTGTTGAATTTCCTTCTTAATGATGATCGCAGCGCCCCCAGACGCACATCTTGCAGCATTTGAAGCCATTCGATCCTTGCGGTACACACTATAGCCAGGTAGCTTGAAGTCTTGGCTTGGTTTGAGGTGAGTTTCACAGAGGAAAGCAACGTCGATTTCTTGCTTCATCAGAAAGTTGTGAAACTCAATACGCTTTCGGGGAATGCCCCTAGCGTTCCATATCACGCACCGAAGTTCACCTTTGTTGATTACAGTATAACGTTGTGCAGCCATACTAAAATTAGTTGGTCGTAAGGACCCAGGCAACTGTGGGTAACTTTTGCCTAGATTAGAAAACAGATGAAAGATACCTCCTAATTGTTTATACATACCTGGTAGGTCGTTGATGTTGAGGCTTTTATCTTCTGACGTAGACACAGCGGCAGCATAGGATTTGCCTGCAGTCACTTTAGAACTAAACCACCTTTGAATCTGGGGACATCCTTTGAACCTGGGGTAATATCGACAATCGAACAGTGAAGTGTACATTTGTTAGGATGGGACGAAAGCAGCGCTTTCACAAAGCTCATCTAACCAGAATAAACTCCAAATGAAATACACTGAGGTAGTCAAGAAGCCTAACCAACCCAAGCGGTCTTCCATATTATACAAAAAAGAAAATAAGATTTTCTTATTTTCTGGGGAAATACGCACACCATGTTTATTTATACCCCAGACATACAAATTGCGACTAGAATTTTAAATTTGCGATTGCGACTAAATTGGGCTAGTAAAATTTCAAATTTGCGATTTTTGGGCGATTTATTTTGTGCGAATTTTGTGACGATTTTTGGGCGAAATTATTGTCAAATAACAAAAAAAACTGGTTTTAGACAGTTACTAAAACGAGGACGAGACGAGAAGACCAATAGTAGACCAGAGGCGTGATTAGGTCATATCATTCTTCTTTTACTGGATACAGTAGCCAATCCGTTTTCGAAATTTGGCGCTGGACCGCATTGGTACTTTATTCGCAATTGAGTATACAAGCTGATAAACAAGGTGCAGCTGTATCTGTTCGCTGACGACGCGTCCATTATGACTACTGACCGAGTTCCAGCTCACGTCATATCACGGTTACAAAAGGCCTTACATCTGTGCGAGAAATGGTTTGCAAAGTGGAGACTCGACCTAAACGTTGACAAGTGCAAGACTATGTTCATTACAAAGAAACTTCGGAAACCCCCGAGTCCTCTGTTCCTTTCTGGTAAAGAGCTCGAATGGGTGAAACATTACAAATACCTCGGGGTGGTAATAGATGCCAAGCTAAACTGGGGCGACCATGTCTCCTATGCTATCAACAAGGCAAAATTTAGTCTGGTAGCCCTTCTGGGGCGAAACAGCGCGCTTGCATTGGACTGCAAACTATTGCTGTACAGGACGGTAATCCGAACCATCTTGCTTTATGGTAAAACCTGCCTGGGCTACAATATGTAGGTCCAGATGGAAAGACCTCCAAACCTTCCAAAACGTTACCTTGAGGACATTTGCCCAACTTGACAGGAGAGTTGCGACAAATACTTATATTTCCAACGATTTTCAGATACCTCCCATTGGTAGCTATGTACAGGAGTCACTGAAGAAGTTTCTTCCGAAGATTAAAGAGCATCCCAATCCTCTGGTTGCAGATATTCTGGAGCATCCACTCACGTTTAGAAGTTTCCTCAGGCATCGCAGGCCTCGGCAGGTCCTGGACATCAATTTTGACGTCATCCAAAAGGCCATCTTTCCCGACTACTGGATCTCATAGCTCCTCGCCCCCCTCGTCAATCAACAATCAACTTATTCGTCCTTATAGGAAATGACCCAATCTTATCCACTGGATGACTTAACTAGGTCTCATCTGGCTTCTTGCCTAGTTCAGTGTACTTCCCCTGGTTACTTCCTGGATGAGTATGACAGCGAAAGCGTTGCTTTCGGACCGCTCGTTTCGTTTTTCCCTTGCTGGTCGATTGTCGTGCAGCAGCATCATCATCGCATTCGAGGCATCATCCTACTCATAGATGGTATCCTACTCTTAGGTGGTATAGATTGGAGATGGAACCTTAATTGAAGGCGCATTCTCTTAAGGTCAGCGGTTTTTTTATATCGTATTCTTTAAGGCTGTTTTTTCTACAGATCTTATTCAGGAAAAGCCCTTTTCAGGGCTAGCAGTCTGACTATTCTTTACTTAATAATTTAAATTTTATCATAATGCCAGACTCAGGCAAAGCGTTAAGTGGCATTGCAAGCCAAAAAACAAGTGACGGTAAATATACGTATGGCAAGATATATAAAGATGCCTGTAAAGATTACAGATTCGAAGCTTTTGATGCTATAATTAAGGATAAGCTAGAGGTTTTGCACCAAGAAATGTGTACTAATTATGATAATTTACAAAGAAAAGTCGAGTCACTAAAAGGGAACATAACTGAAATCCACGATAAATTTGCGAATATGAATGCTGAAATATCTGCAGCACGTAATGAATCCAACAAGAACTTTAATAAGTTGGAGCAGTTCCTCATAGATCAATTCTCTGCTCTGTCAATGAAAGGTAATCAGCCTACAGGTGAAACTTCTGACTATCTAAGAGGCTCTTGTGAAATAGAGAGTGTGAATCCTCAGCCTATGGAAATTATCCCTTCCAGCTTAAGGAGTAATGATAACGATGGCAAAGACCCGATTCGTACAAATCGCAAACAGCTATACAATGATATGGATAAATGGATACCTGCAAAATCTAAAAAAACTAAAAAAGCGTTGAAAATTGACAACATTAAGGATGTTGTTGATATAAATGATACAATCGCTGTTGCTTATCGAGAAAGCAAGTCCGAACAGCGAAAAAATATTGAAAAGCCAAATACCAAGAGCAGCTCTTTTATTCCGCCAATTATAATACGTACTCACGGTCAGCCAATCAAGCAAATCCTGGGCGAGATTCAAAAGCATGTGGCGATTAACCAAATTACTGGTTCGTGCTTTGCAAAACAAGAAAGCCATTAATATCCCACCAGTGTTAGCCCAAAATGGCAAATTCATCACGAATGATGATGATAAAGCGCAGCTTATTGCAAGTTCATTTTCAGAACAGTTTGTCACGCCTACTGATGGTCGGCAAATAGGAATTGATATGTATGAGAAAGTAAAATCTTGCATAAATGGCTTCTATAATATTCACGGCAATGAATTCCCAAAACATAGCATTGATGTAAATGAAGTCCAAAGCATCATTGAAAATTTAAAAACGAAAAAAGCTCCAGGTAAAGACTCTATTAAGGACAGTGCTTTGAAAAATTTTCCTCAAAATACAATTCAAGATATTGCAAAAGTGATTAACGACTGCTGGAAGAACACTTACTTCCCGGATGCTTGGAAGCAATCAGTTGTCTTAAGCATTCCTAAGCCAGGACAAAATCCTGCAAATCCTGTTAGTTACAGGCCCATCAGCTTGTTACCATCAATCTCCAAAATCCTGGAAAAAACAATTCTCAAGAGATTCATTGAGTACTGTGATGCCAATGATCTCATCCGCGATGAACAATTTGGCTTTCGCTCAAACCATTCCTGCCAACTCCAAACATGGAGGCTCGCAGCGGATATCAAAGAGCCCCTTAATCTCTCTATGTATTGTGGGGTCGTTTTCCTCGATGTACACAAAGCATTCGACCAAGTCTGGCACGATGGTCTTATTTTTAAAATGATTATGGATGGATTTCCTCAAGACATAATCACTCTGATACACTCGTTCCTCTCCAACCGGTTCTTTCAGGCCAGAGTTGGAGATAGTCTATCTCCTATGTATGAAGTAAAAGCTGGTGTCCTGGGGCCAGTATTATTCAATTACTTTATGCGAGACTTTCCAAGTCTTTTCAAATGTAAGCTCTTTTTTTACGCCGATGACGCTGCTATACTGACCTGTGCTCGTTAACCAGCCGTAGTAGTCTCACGGCTACAGAAGGCTCTAAAGGAGTGTGAAAGCTGGTTTAGCAAGTGGAGGCTAAAACTGAATGTAGACAAATGCAAGGCGATGTTTGTCTCCAAGAAGAGAAAGAGATCATTAGATCCTCTAACACTATATGGCAAAAAACTGGACTGGGTTGAAACTTATAAATATCTTCGTGTTGTCATTGACTCTAAATTTACGTGGACTCCCCACGCAACTTATGCGTTGAATAAGGCCAGGAGAGCCAAGTTTAGCTTGATAGCTCTGCTGGGCCGAAATAGTGCTCTAAACATTGATGATAAACTCCTACTCTATAAGATCATTGTTCGGACCATCCTGACGTATGGTATGCCCGTCTGGGCCACAATATGTAAGACTAGGTGGAAAGAACTGCAAACGTTCCGAAACGTTACCCTTAGGACTATTGCGCAAAAAGATCGGAGAATTGTTCGCATTTAAAATGACTTCAAAATGACTCATATTGGCAAATACGTTCAAGGGCTCATGGAATCCATGCTGCCCAATATAGAAAATCATAGCAACGAGCTAGTCTCGGGCATTTTAAAGCATCCTATGCATAGAAAGAGATATCGTGATCCAAGGCATATACTTGATATTAATTTTGAAGACATTGATAATGTCATATATCCAGATTACTGGACTTCATAGGTCGTGTTTTATCTAATAATAGTGGTCTGCTTCTAGTCTAGACAGTCGTCAATCAAATTTTCCTCCACCAAGAGGAGGCAATTTTCTTTCATACTTTGGATGACGTTCGTGGGTACATCAGGCTTCTTTTCTAGTTCAGTGTATTTCCCTTGGAATATGATTATGAAGGGTGAGATTATGGAAGCTATGCTTCAAGTTCCACACGAATACCGATACACTATACTGTTCGATTGTCGAACCAAATTACTGTACACACAGGCAGAGAAGAGACGATCAAAATAAAGTGTCATGATGAAGAAAGGCATAGTAAATTGGTGTCTAGCATTAAGGCTGATAACGTGCTAAAGATTCAGCATCATCAACTTAAATCGGAAAAAGTCCTCAAATACGTTATACGAAATGTATATTATCATATTATCTAGATATATAGGTTATCATTCTCCAGTGGACGTGAAACGGCCTGACCATCTCCATGTTACTCCAGCAATCAAGTATCTAATGATCAAAGAAACAGGGTAAGGAGGCAATAGCACCGAACACGAGAGCCTTGGCTTAAAACCAAATATAACAGACTTACGAGAAGAGTACATGAGGAAGTAAATAAACTTCGTAACGATAAATGGAATGAGAAGGTGAAGAGTTTGTTAACCCAAGACAATTCTATATAGTGCATGATTCTAGCCTTACAAAACAAAAAGGCCATGAACATTCCACCGCTATTAGACACTAATGGATATTTCATAACTAATGACCAAGACAAAGCACAGCTTATTGCTGATTCACTTAAAAAACAATTTGTGACTCCAAAGGATGATCGTCCAGAAGGACTAGAAATATCCAAAATGGTAGAAAGCAGCATAACAAAGTATTACAACAATAGACATCATGTGGCCAAACATAAAATACAGGTAGCTGAGATTCAAAATTGCTTTAAGAAACTCAAGAAAAATAAGGCACCAGGTAAAGACACTATTAATAACAATGCCTTAAAAAACTTACCGCAAAATGTAACTAGTGATATCACTAAAATTATACACGACTGTTGGGATAACTGTTACTTTTCGGATACATGGAAACAGTCTGTTGTCCTATGTATCCCTAAACCCGGTCAAAATCCTGCAAACCCTGTAAGCTACAGGCCCATCAGTTTGCTGTCTTCTATATCAAAAGTCTTGGAGAGAACAATTCTCACAAGATTCTTCGATTTCTGCACAACCAATAATCTCATCCGTACAGAACAATTTGATTTCGGGCGGAACATTCTTGCCAGCTCCAAGTTTGGAGACTTAAAGCAGATGTTAACACTTCCCTTAATCTTTCGATGTATTGCGGCGTCATCTTCTTAGATGTTCATAAAGCATTTGATCAGGTCTGGCATGAAGGCCTTATTTCTAAAAGATAACTGATGGTTTCCCACATGATTTAATTAGTCTAGTTCACTCGTTTCTGTCCAACAGGTCTTTTGAGGCCAGGGTTGGAGATGAATTATCTGATACCTGTGAGATAAATGGCGGTGTCTCACAAGGATCAGTGCTGAGGCCAGTTCTGTTCAATTACTATATACGTGACTTCCCTGAAATCTCTTACTGCAAGCTATATTTTTATGCGGATGCTGCTGCTATACTGACATGGGCACGCCAGCCTAGTGTTGTTGTATCACGTTTGCAGAAAGCCCTTAAAGAATGTGAAATCTGGTTTAGCAAGTGGCGATTAAAAAAGAATGTAAACAAATGCAAAGCAATGTTTATCACTAAGAAGAAAAAGAGAAATCTTGAGTCCTTAAAGTTACATGGCAAATACTTGGAATGGGTTGATAATTATAGATACTTTGGCCTTGTTATTGATTCAAAACTATCATGGAATATGCATGTGATTTATGCGATGAACAAGGCCAAAAAAGCAAAGCTAAGCGTAATTGCTCTGTTGGGTCGTAACAATGCCCTCAGTGTTAATAACAAACTGCTGTTATACAAAATAATTGTTCGTGTCATCTTGCTATATGGCATGCCCGTCTGGGCTAAGATTTGCAAGGCAATATGGAAGGAACTCCAAACTTTCCAGAACATTACCCTAAGGACTATTGCACAATTAGATAGAGAATTGCTCGCAATTACTCCATTCATAATGATTTCGATATGACCCATGTCGGGAAATATGTTCAAGAGCTCATAAAAACCGTGCTGCCTATTATGGCAAATCATGATAATGATCTAGTCTCTGGCATTCTAAAACATTCTCTACATAGAAAAAGGCATCGTAATCCAAGACATATCCTTGATGTCAATTTTGATGACATTGATAATATCATCTTCCCATATTACTGGGTTTCATAAATTCTATCGTTTTTTCTGTGACTTACTATGTAATCTACTCCTACTTCAGACAATCGTCAATCAAATTTTCCTCCACCAAAAGGAGGCATTTTTCTTTCATACTTTGGATGACCTTTGTGAGTACATCAGGCTTCTTTTCTAGTTCAGTGTATTTCCCTTTGAATATGATTATGAAGAGTGAGATTATGGAAGCTATGCTTCAAGTTCCACACGAATACCGATACACTACATTGTTCGATTGTCCTGCAGCAGCATCAGCATCAGATCACATCCTACTCATAGATGGTATCCTAATCTTTGGTGGTATAGATTAGAGATGGAACGTTAATTGAAGGCGCATTCTCTTAAGGTCAGCGGTTTTTTATATCCTATTCTTTAAGGCTATTTTTTCTACAGATCTTATTCTGTCAAAACCTTTTTCAAGGCTAGCAGTCTGACTATTCTTTACTTATTATTTTAAATTTTATCATAATGCCAGACTCAAACAAAGCGTCAAGTGGCATTGCAAGCCAAAAAACAAGTGATGGTAAATATACGTATGGCGAGATATATAAAGATGCCTGTAAAGATTACAGATTTGAAGCTTTTGATGCTATAATTAAGGATAAGCTAGAGGATTTGCGCCAAGAAATGTGCACTAAGTAAGATAACTTACAAGGAAAAGTCGAGTCACTAAAAGGGAACATAGATGAAATCCACGATAAAATTGCTAATATTAATGCTGAAATATCTGCAGCACGTAATGAAGCCAACAAGAACTTTAATAAGTTGGAGCTCTTCCTCAAAGATCAATTCCCTGCTCTGTCAATGAAAGGTAATCAGCCTACCGGTGTAACTTCTGACTATCTAAGAGACTTGTGAAACAGAGAGTGTGAATCCTCAGCCTATGGAAATTATCCCCTCTGGCTTAAGGAGTAATGATAACGATGGCAAAGACCCGATTCGTACAAATCGCAAACGGCTATACAATGATACGGATAAATGGATACCTGCAAAATCCAAAAAGGCTAAAAAAGCGTTGAAAATTGATATAAATGATACAATCGCTGTTGCTTTTCGAGAAAGCAAGTCCGAACCGCGAAAAAAAATGTTGGAAAGCCAAATACCAAGAGCAGCTCCTATTTTCCGCCAATCATAATACGTACTCACGGTCAGCCAATCTAGCAAATCCTGGGCGAGATTCAAAAGCATGTGGCGATTAACCAAATTACTATACACACAGGCAGAGCAGAGACGATCAAAATAAGGTGTCATGATGAGGAAACGCATAGTAAATTGGTGTCTGGCATTAAGGCTGATAACGTGCTAAATATTCAGCATCATCAACTTAAATCGGAAAAAGTCCTCAAATACGTTATACGAAATGCAGACGTGACCTTAACGACTTTAAGGAAGACAATTATTTTCCTGAGAAAGTGATTAGACTTAAAATATCTAAAGGATCCATTGATATGCCCATGATTCTGGTTCTGTTAATGAACACAGAGCACAACAATACCCTAAGAAATATTACTCGCATAGGACCCTTAGCTGTATCCATCTAAATGTTTCGTGGAAATAAGAGACCATTACAATGCTTTAATTGCTTACTATTTGGTCACATATCTTTGCCCAAATGTAAAAGGACAAGATCCCCCAAAATGTATTCGATGTAATGGATAACACACCTCCAGTTACACAAAATGTCAGGAGAGTGCAAAGTGCTAAAGTGTCCCCGGAGAGTTCCTATGCCTCAATGGTCTCCAAACAAGATAAGAGCATTAACGTGAATGATTTTTAACTAATGTATAAACAAATTGGCAGTACATACAATTTGTTAAACGAACTGGGCAAGAAAATGCCACTGATGAGTGGAATACTTACGAATAAACACTGCCAGTATGGCTGATCGATGCTATTCTATTACAAACTTCGTTGCGTAATATGGAACGCCAGGGGGTCCCCCGGAGGCGTATTGAGTTTTACAACTTCCTAACCCAATGGGATATAGATATAGCATTTCTATGTGAGACACACTTAAGGGCAGACCGCGACTTCAGGCTGCCTGGGTACTGTGTCTATCGTAAAGACAGAATTCTTCCCACTACAGTAAAGACCCCGTCAGGTGGGTCAGCTATTATTATGCGGAAAGGCATTCATCATCGGGAGGAAACAACCCGAGACTATATGGGAATGGAAGCTTCCTCTGCTATCATTACAGATGCCACACTGGGAGAGGTGAAACTAGTGGCTCTTTATAATGCGCCCAAGCATAAATTCGATGCCAATGAGCTTGACGAGCTGTTTTCCGGGAATATTTCTGTTATTATGGCGGGAGACCTGAACGCTGAGCACTCACACTGGAATTCAAGATGCCATAACCAAAACGGTGTCCTTTTGTATGGCTACGTGCAAAGGCAATCTGATATTATTGCAGTAGGCCCTGTGGATGATACATATTATTGTGATCATTCTCCTTCAAGCGATGTACTGGATATTGTGTTGTTGAAGGGCTTCTACAAATCATTCAGTATCTATACTGTCAATGATCTATCCTCAGACCATAAACCAGTTGCACTAAATCTTGACAAGGTAAACATTGACCTCAAAGAAGAACTGAGGCTCAAACAAGACTGGAAGTTTTTTAGAGAAATACTAAAAGATGATGACGACCCACTAAATAACGTACATAGTACGAGCGACATAGATACCAATGCGAAAAGGCTTACTAAACGTATAAATGCAGCTATTGACTCTAGTGCTTCACCCTTAGAGTCGAAGCGAGCTGATCACCTTGATCTTACTCCAGAAAATTTCCAAAATATCCCCCAGATAATAAAATCCCCCTAATATCTCCCAATTGAAAAATAATCCCCCAAATTTGGGGGAAAATCCCCCAACTTGGCAACACTGCCAGAAATCAAACAATTAATTGAGCAAAGGAATAAGGTTAGAGGCAGTGGTACCGAACTCGTGATTCATGGCTTAAGACCAAGTATAATAGGCTCACTAGAAGAGTTCACGAGGAGGTAAAAGCACTTCGTAATGACAGGGGGAGCGTTAAAGTTAAGAGTCTGTCGACCCACGATAACTCTATTTGGTGCATGGTTCGAGCCTTGCAAAACAAGAAAGCCATTAATATCCCACCCCTGTTAGCCCAAAATGGCAAATTCATCACGAATAATGATGATAAAGCGCAGCTTATTGCAAATTCACTTTCAGAACAGTTTGTCACGCCTACTGATGGTCGGCAAATAGGACTTGATATGTCTGAGAAAAGAAAATCCTGCGTAACCGGCATTTATTTAGAAAGGGTGAGATTACGGAAGCTTAGCTTCAAGTGCCACTCGAATAACGTTTCACTACTGCTCGATTGTCGAGGTGCAGCAGCATCAGTAGTCCATCGACAAGCACTACTTCACAAATTTTAGAAGACTTCGCAAATGTAAGTAGACTTTCCCTTGTTTATCTTCTCTCTTTGTTTTTCATTTCCATAGCTTAAAAGCTAGCACGTAATTATTTTTTATTTAATTTTATAATGCGGATGGAGTGGAATAGAAGTGGTTATTAGTACTAGTGGTTATTTTCCTAATTCAAATATTGTTAGTTGTTCTTACAGTATAATGGGTAAATGGGCGAAGTATAAAAAAAATTTACCAAAAATCATGGGAAAAAGAAAAGGTCTTTATAGGATGGCTAGAAGAATGTTCTGGTAAGTTGCATAAAAGCTTTCTTTTCCTGCTATCTTATGCACTATGCTGAAGGCTAAACTTGTTATAAATGATTCAGATGATCCTTCGTATGCGTACTGCAAAGTATGCAAAAAACGTCTAAGGGCCCACCATGCCGACCTGAAAAAGCACAAGGATACTCCACTGCATAAAGGGCAATATGCCAGAGCAAATCCATCTGCTCATCGCCAGCCATTACTGGAATCACGTGGTAAGTAAATTTATATTTGTTGATTCTAAAAATGTATGTGGATGGAAGCTTACATCATAGATAGAATGTATATTTGTAACATCTTTTAGTTTTATCTGTTCTTACTCTGATCATTTTGTTAATCTATTCTTTAGGAATAACTGTACATCCTAATCATGTCTCGTTAGAAACAAATGTTTCAAATTTTGAATCAATCTTTTTGCCATTAAACAAAGTAGATTTAGGATTTGGATTTTTACAAGAGCTGCATAAATGTGGAAAAGGTGTTAATAAGGATGTTTTAAAGGAGCGATGTTTCAACTTTTTTACGTTCATTGTGTGCAGAAATTCTACAACGATTTCCTAGTAATTTTGTGATGTATGAAAAGGTAAAAAATCTTTCTCCTGCACTCATTCTCAGTCAATGCAGAAAACCATTTTGTGAATTGCCACTAAAACTGATCAACATGGAAGGTTTAGAAATTAGCATGATTGAATCTCAGTGGCGATCAATAATTACTAAAGATTGGACCTTATATTTTAGTAAAAATGTGTCAAATGACTGTCAGCAATTTTGGACTGAATTGTACCATTATAAAAATGCTGGAAATGAGTATGCATTTCGAGAAATTGCAACATTTGCCCTAAGAGTTCTCACTCTTCCTATCAGCAATGCATCCGTCGAAAGAGTCTTTTCCATCCTGAATAACGTCAAAACTCCTCTCCGAATTAGAATGGAGTTACCTTTGTTAGACGCAATCATTAGAATAAGAACACAACTTCAAAGTAAAAAAAAATGTTGCAATTCTTTCATCCCAACTAATGAAATGTTAACAAGATTTACCAATTCAATTTATAGCGATGTCTTTTAATCTTTGATTTTGATTTGTATTTTTTTGAAGAATAAAAGTTTGTAATTTACGAATATTTTTATTGTATGGTTTATTTGTATTTTCATAATGTTCAGTAATAGTTGGAAGCTTACATTTTAGACATAATGTAGATTTGCGGAATTCCCATATTCTGGAAAGTCAGGGAAATAAAACAAGGTCAGGGAAAGTCTGGGAAAAGGGCTATTTTCATGCATTGGGCGATTTTGGGCTACTAAAGTTCTCTAATTAGGCAACCGAATAGTGTTTTGACCTGGCAACCCTGAAGAGGTTCATCAGGCTTTTCTCCCAGTTCAGTGTACCTTCTCTGGTTCACTTTTTGGCCGAGCGTGCAAGGTGAGCTTGGCTCCTGGACCACTCGCATCTTTCTTTTCACTACACTCCTCGATTGTCCATTAATTGTCGCACCTCTGAGATATTGGACATCATAAAGCGCCTGAAAAGTAAAAAGGCAGCCGGCATCGACACCATTACCAAAATCAGGGAAAAGTCAGGGAATTTTGCGAAATCGTTTCGCTAGACACCCTGTTATAAGTTGTAAGATTTTAGAGCTTTTTTCCCCGAATCTGAAGGATTTTGCGGTCTGTGATTGAGGTTTTCTGGTTTCGACCTCCCAACACTGTCTGGTAGTGGATGATAATATTTTTTTTTCATATTATTTAAAATGTTATTTTTATTCATAGTCTGTAATTAGAATAACGCAATTTATTATTGTAGCACGTGGATCATTGTTGTCGCAAAATTCTTTTTTATAACGTGCGTGATGCGTGTTCTTGGTCTCGCGCGGCGATTTTCCTTCGCAATTAATTAACTCGGTCGCGACATGTACTGTCTGATTGTTGTACAATCAGTGTTCTATTTTTTAATTACATAGTACATTCTCTCGCCATCTTCTCTCTTCATTGGTCTTGCGACCATTCTTGTTCATATTTCTCCAATGTGCAACCCACAATGGCCTCACTCTTTGCTAGTGCTTCTTTCTTATTGCTACAGCCCTAAGATAGTACCTAAGCAATTGCAATTACGAGTTTGTCGCCCCACATTACATGCGTGGGAATGTTGATTTCGACCCGTCGCTCGTTTGTTTGCTATTTCACTATGTTTAGGCTTGGCTACGAATCCTATTCGTTCGGACGGTACAATCTCTACTATCTTTTCTCCATTCCTGAATATTTTGTCTGCAGAGCCATGCATCTAGGCTGTTAACTGTGCATAGCGAGTCGCCGCGCCTGTACTACCATTCCATTGCGTAATTTTTTTCATTTTTTTACTAATACTAGTGCGAGGCACTGTGAGTACTTGAATTTATAATTTTTTCTTTTGTTAGCATATAACTTAACTTCTACCATGTTTAACCATAGGATACGTTTTGCGTTCTACGGTAGTTTATTTTTACTGTCATTAATAAAATATTTTATTGTTTACTATTAAAGAGTGTGTCAACTCATTCCTAGCTCTAAATTCCACTTAAAGTTTCCTATAAGCCTCATCGGCATTTAATCCTGCCTTCTTCAAGGTACAAGGGAAAGG
>JAHWFO010045372.1:0-46414 GCA_023313115.1 Rhysida immarginata | reverse complement strand
TTCTAAATTCTAAAACTGGCTAAATACTCATTCTCGAAATCCTACAACATCATCCAAGTCGTTTGATATATTGCATGCCATATTTTAGCATTGAAAGTTCCCATGAACCATAATGGGTCCACGAAAAGCAGGTACCTTTTAACCGATTTCGACTATCATTCATTTTACGTGATATTCATGCATGACACATCATTCCAAGTTGTTTTATATATTACTAGCTGTTTACCCGGCGTTGCTCGGGCTGTTTTTTATGAAATGTTGCAATTTCTGCGTGTGAATATTCAGAAAATAAACACATGTAAAAAGCTCAGAATTTATATAGAAAAAATACATGTTTTAGGTTTTACTAAAGGGCCGTATTTGTAGACGCTATGCATTGGGAGCTTTTTAAAAGAAATCTTTTTGAATTTTCAACATGAAATTATTCTATTTAAATTGAAAGCTTTTTTCGTTGTTGGAGATCAAATTCGAAGAAATTTTGATTCATATGAAAGTTAATACACAGCCAAAATGAGCACAGCCAAAACCAGGTGCCGTGAAAACAATTTCAACTATCATTACTTTACGTTATAATAATTCTGACACATCATTCCAAGTTGTTGGATATAAAACATGTCATATCTTAGCATTTAAAGTTCCAGTGAACCATAATGGTACCATTAAAGCAAGTGTCTTCGAAGCAATTCGACTAACATTAATTTTACGTTGTAGTCATTTATTACACACCGTTCCAAGTTGTTTCATATATAACTTGCCATATCTCAGCATTGAATGTCCCAATGAACCATAATTGTTCCACTGAACCAGGTGCTTTTAACAATTTCAACTATCATTAATTTTACGTTGTATTCATTTATGACACGTCATTCCAAGTTGCTTGATATATAACATGTCATATCTTAGCATTGAAACTTTCAATGAACCATAATGATACCATTAAAGCACGTAGCATTGAACCAATTTGGATTATCATTACGTTATATAAATTCATGACGCATCATTCAAAGTGTTTTGCTATATTACATGCCATATATTAGCATAGAAAGTTTCAGTGAACCACAATGGTTCCACTAAATCCCAGGTGCTTTTGAACCAATTTAGACTATCAATAATTTTAATTTATATTCATTCATGACACGTCATTATCTGGTAAAATGGCAGATATCTCGTAAATTAAGCATTGTACGAAAAAATGTCCATAATCAATAGTGAGTTATTTCGTGGGGGAAATTCATTAGTTGGGGGAGAGGGTACTTTAAAATCTTAATAGTAACCCCTATTTTTAATCTTATATTCAGATTGTATACAGTTTTCAAGAAATGTTTCATTCTTGGTGTTTTTTCAATTGATCCAGCCGTTTAGGAGATAGAGGCCCTGAAAGTGTAGAAGTTTTAAAGTATTGAACCTAATTTTATCGATGAAGTCAAAGAAGTAGAGTGTGTGTCTTACAAACATTTCTATTCTAATTTTTCATGTGTTTAAGAATCAGAAGTCAGAATTTCAAAAATACAATATTTTTCAATAAATACTCACAGACTCTGGCTCCATAGGACTGCTGCCCCCAAGACTTTGCTTGTGCACTAAAAATTTTGAATTTCCGAAATTTGATTTCGGATTCTTAAAGACCTTCAAAAAGTAGAATAGGAATGTCTTCAAGACGCACTCTCTATCTCTTTGTCTTCATTGATAAAATTGGGTTCAAAACTTTAAAAGTTCTAATACGCAGAACGATTATACGCAGTAGGAAAGTTCGGACCAAAAATCGATAACTTTTTTGTTACTAAAGAAAGGGTGTTAAAATTTTGAACAACTATAAAATAGTATATGATGCTTCTAATGAATTGCTTTTTATTAGAATTTCTCGTAATACAAAAATTTTAAAAAATAAATAAAAATCTACCGACTGGGTACTACTCCAACCAACCCTAAGGACATGTAAATAGCATTAATGCTTCCATGTCCACAGTGGCACAATGGTTGGCGCGTTTGCACGGTGAGCAGAAAGTTCCTGGTTCGAACCCAGGCTGTGGAATTTTCTTTTCTATTTTCATCAATAATAAGTGTTTTAATTCACTCTCTCTGGCATGAATGCATGCTTCCCAACGTCGCTGCATGGACTGACGTAAAATATTCAAAAGTTCCTGGTTCTTCGCGAATCTGGTCCGCAGCTAAGGCGATTCCGGCTACCAGTTCTTCATCGGATCCCACTGGTGTCTCGTATACCAATGTCTTTAAGTGTCTCCAAAGATTTCACCCACCTTTTCATAAATTTGCATAAATAATATATTTTATTAAATTCAAATATTTGCGCATGCGTAATATAATTTTAAAAGTTTGATAGAGAATCTTCAGTTAAGAGCTTTCATATGTCACCAGTTGCATCTTTCTAAGTAAAATACAACCGAAGTTACAGTACTTCATAGATAAGGCCCCCACTCAAATTTCTCTAATTTTAAATGTCCGTAACTTTCATAAAAATGAAAAGAAATTAATAATATTTGGCATTCATTACCAACTCCCTAGGGCAATTGTATATACCAAATTTCATGAAAATCCGAGAGGTCAGTGCCAAAACTGCAAAATTTCTGCCTGAATTGACGTGGAATGACCCAGTAGTGAAAAAAAGATTAGATGTTTTAAACAAGTGTTTTGGATTTTTGAATTTTGAAATAAATAAATTTTTAGTTAATTTGTTTACTTGTACATTAATTTATTTATGAGATGTAAATAATTATTTAATATCTCTTACAAAACATCACTGAAAACATCGAAAAACATCGTTGTTTTTTTTGAAACCATCGATGTCAATGCTATACCCATCGAGGGAAACATCGATATACGATGTTTCATCCATCGCAAGGCGTATAGAGAATTAAAGGTGGGCGATTTAGAGCGAATAAACATTATTTTGTACGCTTTTTCCCCTGCATGCTCAATCGATAAGAAACTGTTTAGCTGCGAAGAGCCATTTTGAAATAATTATTATTTTAAGGACATTATTATATTAATCTGCCCCAGCAGATTTTTTTTTCTTTTTTTGAATCCGTTTCATGACCTGTGCCTGTGCGAATATACCATTCCGCCATTAAAATTTATTTTTTGATTGCGTTTGTTCTCCTCGTTTGTTTTGCTGTTTTTTTTACCGAGTGATCATGAAATTTGACACTTTTTTTAATGCAGATGTTGAACTTAAATATCTTGGACTCTATCATATATAATAGGAAGAAAATTATTTTAAACAAGATATAAACCTTTCAAGCTTTCGATTTTATTCGGGATTTTCTTGTGCTTACTTGTAAGTAATTTTTGTACATATATGAGGGCCTGTAACTGTTGATCTTCAAAATCAAACTTACAGGTTGTGTTGGCCACTGGAAGCGGTATCTTGTTACAAAAAATAAATTTTTACCTGGTCTCCCTTTTGAGTTGTTTGACTTTGAAATCAGCATAAATTGAACATTTTCCAACTTTGAGCTCAGATAAAAGATGAACATTGGAAAACGGGAAAATTTGGCAAAAAGTGTGCACGAAAGTGAAAATAGCGCCAAATCCAAATATTTTTTCTGTTCAGGTCATGCCCTATCCATAGTATTCACAAAAAAATTTACAACTTTTAATTCATTTCCCAGTTGTCTTTTTATGTCGTCAAAAATGAGAATTTATCTCGCAAATATTGCTGATGAGGTCAAATAAATTGAGGATCGAGCAAAATTTTCAAACATATCTATATGTTTTCTGAAAGCTTGTCATGCCATCTTTACGATATTTGAAACCAGAACTTTTATCTTATGTGGGAGTGAAATGGTTGCCACTTTTCAAATCCCCGGAAACGTCTTTTTTGTATGCCGCGTCTAGAACCAGGGTGGCTGCATATAGATTTAAATGAAAATTATTTTGTTCTTTTGAATGTCAGGATTAATAATGGTATAAAAATAAAAAAATCCTAGATAGTCGAGCAACCGTTTATTTCTAATTTGGTCGATTTCTCGTGGAGTTAGAGGTAAAAATAAACCTACCGACATTCTGTATCTTTTGCAGCAAGTATGGCACATCTTTTTCTGCACTTTCTAAACAAGGTGCTATGTATGCATCTATCCAATCTTTTATTTACCATTGTAAACTGAAAAAAGAACAAAGGAAATTAATGACAGAATATACCGGGTGGGCAAGAAATAACATGAGGTGTTCAGAGCTCGCTAGCGGGAATTCTATTCGGCAAAATGCAGTACATTTTAGTGTATATACTTAGTGGAACATGCAGTTTCGATTTCTGCAAAAAAAAAAAATAGTACCAAAAGTCGCCATAGGGGGCGCTTATTTCAAGAAAACAATGAATACCTAATTGTCAAATGAACAAATACCGTACAAACCAACTTTAGCAACAACAATAAACAATGTTTTATTTTTAATTACAAATGTGTTTCAATATGACCACCAGTGTGCTGATCCAATAGCTGCATGCGGTACACGACATTTTCTACGGCAGCTCGCAGCATATCTGCATTAATTAGTCTGATATGTAACGTTATTTGATCCTTTAAGGTTGAGAGGTCAGGAACATGTGCTTGATACACACGGCTTTTCAAATATCCCCATAACCAAAAATGACAAGGGTTGAGATCAGGCGACCTGGGTGCCCATACCATGGGAAATGCACGACTAATTATTCTGTTGTCTGAAAAACGTTCTCGCAAGATCTGCTGCCGATGTGCGGTGGCGCACCATCCTGCATAAAAATGGTAGAATCCAGACAACCCTTTTCCTGCAATCGTGGTATCACAAAATTCTCAAGCATATCGGCATACTTGGCAGAATTGACGGAACAAGTCACCGGTCCACGGGGACGGATTTCTTCAAAAAAGTAGGGGCCGATGATGAAAGAAGTAGTAAAGCCGCACCATACTGTTAGTTTCGGTGAATGCATAGGAGTTGGCAGACACTCTTGTGGATTTGATGCAGCCCAAATACGGCAGTTGTGGGTATTGATATCACCATTCAATTAAAAATATGCCTCATCACTCCATAAAATTTGCCATCATCCACGTCCATACGTGCTAAAACACTCAACGAAAAGTCAGTTCGGGTACGTTCATCTCCAGGAAGCAATTGTTGAACAGGTGTGAGTTTATAGGGATAAAATGTCAATATCTTATGCAATATTTTCTCAACGTCGAATGTGGGATATCTGTTTGGCGTGCTGTTGCGTGTGCACTGCTGGTACCCTGCACAGTAGTCATCTCCTGTTCCACAACAGCAGTTGCAACTTCTTCAACTTGTTGCTGCCTGATTCGTTTGCGTCCCCGGCCTGGTTGCACTCCTAGAGTTCCGGTAGATTCAAATGGTTCAATCAGTTTCCGTAAGTTAGTTATGCTCATCGGTCCTCTTCGTAACGTTTTCAATCGCCGGAATTCACGAAGGGCAGCACTTGCATTGTCGCTCTTCTGATAAAACAACTTGACTAATAACGCCCGGTCAGGCAGAGTAAGCGTCATCGTCAGGCCATTCGTCCGTGAATGATGGAAAATCCTCAGCCTTGCCTTTTATTGTCATGATTGCTCAACACGGAACGCGCTTATGCAAAATGTATTCATTATTTTTTTTGAAATAAGCGCCCCCTATGGCGACTTTTGGTACTATTTTTTTTTTTTGCGGAAATCGAAACTGCATGTTCCACTAAGTATATACACCAAAATGTACTGCATCTGGTCTAATAGAATTCCCGCTAGCGAGCTCTGAACACCTCACGTTATTTCTTGCCCACCCGGTATACTAAAAACAATAAAAAAATTATGGATTAGAGTTACTGAAAATACATTGATGAAGAAAAAGAAAAGGCAAAGATTTAATAAAAAGATAGAGAGACTTAATTTTGAAGTATAATAAATTATGCATTACATAAATAGAAAGCTACTAATAAATTTATAACGAAAAGAGAGGGACTAGTATTACATGGGTCACAATTGCTGCTAACTCACATATGAAAAGAGGTAATGGAATGAAACTGTGGTGGTATAGTGGAAGTTACAATTTATAATATAAATTTAATTTACTAGTTGTGACATTCTCTCATAACCCATACCTGCAAATTACAAATATCAGATTCTTTTAGACAACAAATTTAATTGAAGACATCAAATAAGTACTAAGATTAAACATTTAAATATTTTATTGGACAAGAATCAATAGGTCTTTAAATTGTTTAATTTAAACGTAAGTGAAGAAAAGAGATAATAAATATTTATTACATCATGGTTAAATGTTTTAGAGAATAAAAATTACTTTACAGTCTGTTCATGTCTTTTGGACCATGAAAGGTAATAACCCTGTGAGTATATATTTTTTAAATAACACGTATGGGTTAGTTTTAAAAAAATTAGCTGTCCCTGAATGAGGAAAAACGCATTACCTACTAATTACAAAAATATGATTGTCAAAAATGCTTTATATTCCTTGTCCAAAAGAAAATAAATAATATACACTACGCTATCATAAGTCATAAGACACCATCAATTTATTAGAAACACTCAAAAATATACATATTTTAGTGATCTTGTTGGTTCACCTTTTGTGCTATCACAGCTTCTCCTCTCTGGGGCATACTGTCCACAAATTTTTGATACGTTTAGTCAAGTAATTTTCGCCATTTTGCCACAGGTAAGTGTCTTGGGCAGTTCGGTCACGGATTTCGGACGTTCCGCACAAGCGCACAATCGACGTTCCAAGACGTCCTACAGATGTTCGATGGGGTTCAGATCGGGGCTCTGTGCAGGCCAGTCAGGTTCTCGAACCCCCTTTTCATCAAACCATGTACCTACAGCCCTTGCTTAATGGCAAGATGCGTTATCGTGCTGAAACAGAAAAGGGCCATTGCCAAAGTGCTGCCAAAGAGATGGGAGTACTGCGTTGTCCAGAATGGTAACGCTCTGCGTTTAGATGTCCGTCCACAGAAACGATTGTACACAACCCATACCATGAAAAGCACCCCCACACCATCACCGACCCTCCACCGAACTTCACCGTGGGCACAACACAGCTGGGCAGATAACCTTCTCGAGGCGTTCGCCAAACCCTAACCCGTCCATTCGATTGCCGGATGGTGTAGCGGGACTCATCACTCCATTCAACCATTCGCCATTGATCCAGTGTCCAATGTCGTCATTGCACCATTGCAATCTCCTCGCTGCGTTGCTGGTGCTGATGTGATGTTTGTGGGCTGCTGCTCTGCCATAAAAACCATTTCATGCTGTTCCCAGCGAACAGTCAGTGTGCTCACAGTTGTTCCCGTCGACTCTATGAACGATCAAGTGATGTCTGACGGTTTGCAGCGACCACTTTACGAAGAGTCCGACATGATCTTGGGTGTTCCAGTCTTAGGCGGAACACTTGTGGTGCCTTTCTCTTTCCATGCCCGGATGACGTTGTGAACGGTCGATTTTGGGATGTTTAGGAGGGTTCATGTCTCTCTAACAGCTTTGCCTGCGAGATGGCATCCAACAATTGTACCTCTTTGGAAGTCTGAAAGCTCTTTTCTTTGAGACTTTCTTACAGCGTTCACGCAAGCATCATCTCATAATAGCATACTCTCTGTTATGTAGTGCTGGGAAAAATGCCCACAGTGAAATTGCAAAGGAATGTCCCATTTTTATGCAAATCAGGGTTGTCCCATGATTTTTGATAGGATAGCATATATGAATACTAAAAGCCTGAATTGTCCAGGAAAAGAAAGTTTAAAGTTAAATCGTCAACTACAAGTATGCATACACTTGAAGGCAACAATCCTTTAAAATTCTTGTTTGAGTAATTAAGGGCGGAATCACTAGCACACCACTCGAAAGAGTGACAAACTACACTCGATCAAGGGCTGAAGGTCAAGGGCTACTCGAAAAACCCAGATTCCAATCAGTAACGCATTTACCGCCTTCCCTCTGTCGAGTGTTGCTTGATGCTTTCCTTGATGAAACCAGTCATGGGTTTGAGGATATTTTTAACGAAAGTGACGAAATTTTCGCATGGAAAGCGTCACGTTGCTAGGCAACAACAATGGAGGACATAGGACAATGAAAAAGACTGATGCAACTTCTGAGAAACAAGGAAGTAGAAAAGAAAATCTTTTGTTTAGTGTTGCTTACACAAATATAGCTTACTTAACTAAAAATGTTTGCCTTAAATAAATTATTAAATAGTTAAATATATTTTACCATTTTACATTTCTTAAATATTCATTTTAGGTTAATTAAGGGAATTAATAGTTCATAAGCTTAATAAAATAAACGAGAAAATTTTTTAAATACTGCTTCATATCAATTTATTTATTTAATTTATTTATTTATTTAATTTAATTTTATTTATTTAATTTAATTTATTGATTGTAATCCAATATTTTCGTATAAAATAGTAATAATTTTTAATAGCATAAATGTTAGAACGGGCATATAATTTAAAAATATATATGCATGTTTATAAAATAATAAAGGCATACATAATAAATTTCGCCACAGCAGTTTTTCTGCCCTCCCCCCGCCTCTATTCGTTTGAAATCCTCCTGTATCGAGCCCATTTCAAAATGAACGTTTTTAATAAGTTTTTAATACGACGGTATCTCGCAACAAGATATAATGATACCTTTCAATTAAAGGCATTCTATAACTTGTTCGTTCTTCGCTCTGAAGTAAAAACAATGCAATGGCATGACATTTTTACTACGAAGCGATGAAATGGCTGCCATGCTGTTTCACTAGGTCAGCGAGGTGGAGTGAAGAACTTATAAGGTGAATAAACTAATATTCAGGGATATAGAATCCGAATTCCAAAATTAATTAGGAACTTTCTTCAAAACTGTGTTAGTATTAAACTATCAAAAAATGAAATTGTCAGAAGCATTCCTCAGATAAATATCAGGACTTTCTGGACAACAGACAAAAAAGTTTCATAAAGTAGAAGTATAAAAATTATTATTTTTTTAGGCTTGAATAAAGCATCTCAAAAGAAAAATGAGGAAAAATTTAGAGGTTGTATTGAGAAAAATAACAATTACAATATTTTCTACTTGTCTTTTAAGTTAAGAATATGTCGTCAAATATATAAAAATGCCTTGAAATATCCCCATAGAAATAAGAAAATTAAACTTAAAATTATATTTTCCAAAAAATACACTCACAAGACAAAAATCATGGGATAGAACCTAATAACGTGTGGTCTAACCCGGCGAAGTGCCACAGTGCGACGTGGCATTGATTCACAAGTCGGTGAAAAACATGTGAAGACATTGCCGATCATTTCGAATGGAGAGCTTTCCACAACTGCCCATTACGGAGCCACCACCAGCTTGCCTAGTGCATGCTTGACAACTTGGGTGCATGGCCTTCATGGGGTCTGCAACACACTGGAGACCTACCATCAGCACGTATCAGCTGGCATCGAGACTCATTAGACCAAGTCACATGTTTCCAGTTGTCAAGTGTCCAGTCGATGTGATCATGGGCCCAGGAGAGATGTTACTGACGATGTCTTGTTGTAAGCAAGGGCACTCTCGTGGGTCTTCTGCTTCCATATCCCATGGACACCAGATTTCTTTGCACAGTTCGCATCGATACATTAGTATCACCCTGGTTAAAATCTGATGTCATCTGGCGTAGTGTCAACTTCCTGTTAGCGGTGATCATCTTACTCAGACGCCGTTGGTCTCGTTCATTGAGAAGATGTGGTCAACCGCTGCGTTGTCCATGGTGGGAGGTAATGCCGTCAAGTTGGTACTCTCGGTAGACATTTGAAACTGTGGAGCATGGGATGTTAAATCCTTGAGCCACCTTCGGTATTGAGTGACCCATACGTTGTGCTCCACATACTAAACCAGCGCTCCCACTAATAGCAAATTGAATTACCTCGGGTTTTACTATAGATTTGAGAGAATTACCTTAAAAATCACTATTACCGTAAAAATTACTTTAAATTTAAAACTAAAAATTCACGAGTTAAGTGCCATGACTCAAAATAAAGCTATTTAATAGACAATACTCCTGTAAAACTAAAAATAAGAACATTTTCGAGCAGAAAATATTAAAAAGAGAATTGCTACTTTCGATAAACGTTGTTCTCTATAGTTCTACACTTAAAAAAATCCAATGCCACTTAAATAGCAGCTATATAGGGTGTTTCAAAAAATGTATACACACTTTGAACTATCACTGAAAATTTATTTCCCGTTCTACAAGGTTAAATTTCTGGAAATGGAAAACTTAAACTCCAATTTGAAAAATAAACAAACTGTAAATAACATAAATTTACTTTCTGATGAAAATCAAGGCCCTAACTCAAAATGGTGGCTTTCAGCAGTATGAGTACGAGTACGAGTCACCACTGATTCCGTACATCATAAAAAATTGGCCAATGAGACTTCTCCATAAACCGCTTGAATCTCATCCCAAAGTGTGTCCTCGTTACGTGGTTTACGTTTATACACCTCATTTTTCAGTGAGCCACTTACGAAAAAATCCAGTGGTGTAAGGTCTGGAGAGCGTGCTGGAAACTCGATTGCCCCCCTGCGTCCTATCCATTGGACTGGATCAAAATTTGCATTGTGTTAGAGAAATCTCTTTGAACACTTTGATACGATGTATGTAATCAATAATGACTCGTACCATAATCACTTATATCAGAAAGGATCATAATACTGTACTTACTAACGAAGTGAGTGGTGGCTTTGCAGTATAAATAATGGACAACAGGATTATCGAGTAGTTTTGCCATTTATTCCCGGCGTCTTCAAAAATACACAACAAGACAATCGACAATCGAACAGTGAAGTGAAAAGAAAGACGCGAGTGGTCCAGGAGCCAAGCTCACTTTGCACGCTCACCCAAAGAGTAAAACAGAGGAGGTACACTGAACTGCGTGAGAAGCCTGATGAACCTCTTAAGTCCTCCAGAGAAGAAGTCCCCAGAAGGGACGAGAGTCAGATTGTAGATTGACGAATAGAGTCTCCAAAAATCAATAGGATCTAAAAGATCCAATAGTTGGGGAAGACGGCCTTGTTAACGTCATCATAACAGACATCCAGGATATGGCGGGGTCTTCGAAACCTAAGGGGACCCTTAACAAAGAGTGGATGGTCCAGAATACCAGAAACCAGGATGTTTTCATGATTCTCTATCTTGGGTAGCATGTTCTTCTAAGTATCTGGAAAAAGGTGCCTATTTGGGCCATCCCCAAATCGTTATAGATAAAGTGGATGTGGGCAACTCTTCTGCCAAGTTGGGCAATGGATCATAGAGTAACATTTTGGAAGGTCTGGAGATCCTTCCACCTAGATTTGCAAATAGAAGCCCAAGCAGGCATTCCATGAAGTAAAATAGTACGAATCACAACCTTGTATATCAAGAGTTTGTAATCTACACCAAGAGAGCTGTTTCGCCCCAGAAGTGCAATCAAACTGAACTTCGCCTTCTTTGCTTTGTTGAGCGGATATTAGACTTAGTCGTTCCAGTTTAGTTTGGAGTCGATCATGACACCAAGATATTTACAGCTTTTTACCCACTCAAGTTTCTTGCCAAATAAGAAGAGGGGCTTTGGAGGGGTTTGCATTTGCGAGTGATAAACATGACCTTGCACTTTTTGACATTCAGCTTTAATCGGCACTTAGTAAACCAGCTCTCGCACTGATGTAAAGCTTTTTGGAGTCGAGTGATGACATGTGCTGGGTTTCGTGCCCAGGTCATGATGGAAACAAACATGTAAGGATTACACGTTGCGAACTTGGGGAACTCATTGGATAAAGAAGTTGAATACGGCTGGCCCCAAGACAGATCCTTGGGGCACACCAGCATTAACATCGCAGGGTTCAGACAAGGAGTCCCCAACCTTAACACGAAAAGTCCTCTTTGACAGGAAGGAGCGAACCAGAGCAATTAGATCGTCAGAGAACCCGTAAGTAATCATTTTGTAAATGAGCCCATCATGCCAGACTTGGTCAAAGGCCTTTTGGACATCAAGGAAAACGAGACCACCAAACATAGAGAGGTTGAGAGGACCGTTTAAATCAGCAACAAGCCTCCATAACTGAAGCTGACAAGAGTGGCCTGGACGGAAGCCAAATTGCTCACTACGATTGAGGTTGTTTGCCTCGCAGTACCAATTGAACCTCTTGAGTATAGTGCGCTCAAAGACCTTTGAAAGCATGGGCAACAAGCTAATGGGCCTAAAACTTATGGGAAGAGCAGGATCCAGTCCAGGTTTAGAAATGGTGATGATGAGCGAGTCCTTCCAGGCAGTAGGGAAATGGCTGCTAAGCCAGCAGTCATTCATGACCTTAGTGATGATGCAGATAACACTGGGAAGCAAATTCTTGAGAGCACTGTTGGTAATGGCGTCGATGCCGGCTGCCTTTTTGCTTTTCAGACGCTTTATGATGTCTAATATCTCAGACGTGCCAATGACATCAGGAGAGCCAAGAGCGCGCTGCTTGTGGCCATACCTATCACACACGTCCTTGACCTCACGAGTGATATCGACCAGATCATCCTCTTTGGACGTAGAGAATTGGCTCATTAGTGAATCGGCGATAATTTGTGCTTTGTCCTGGTCATTGCTAACGAAATCGCCACCCTCTGTTAACAGAGGAGGGAGAACAATAGTCCTGTTGCTTTTAAGGGCAATGACCATACTCTTGACCAGGATAAGAGAGAGTTATCCTGGACGGACAGACTTTTAACTTTGTCGTTATATCTTTGAATACTTAAATCCTTAATCTGATCAGTTACCTTGCGGGATAGCCTGTTGTACTTTGTCTTGAAGTGGAGAAAACTGGTACGCTGCCAATGTCTTCTGAAGTAGGTTTTTTCGTGGATGAGTTGCCTGATGCAGGGAGGAAGTTCCAGATAGTCTGGCCGCTTGCAATCCACCGGTGTAGCACTAGCATTTGTAGCCACCTTGATTGAGTAGTGACCTTTTTGATATTTTCGTCAATGTCACTGCTGGTGACGGGATCCTGATAGGGAATGTTACTGTCGTTCATAAGTTCTCTAAAAAATTTCCAGTCCTGCTTATAATGAAGATTTATTCTCAGGTCGAGATTTATCCCCTCAAAATTTAGTGCAACTGGTAGGTGAACAGATGATAAGGCATTTACTGTAAAAATATTGTAGGGTTTGAAAAACCCCTTGAGAACAGCAAAGTCGAGCACGTCACTAGCGGGTGAGTGATCACAGTAGTATGTATCTTCAAGAGGGCCAATAACGGAAGTGTCGACCTGATATACCATGCACCTATAAAGTATCAAGCCACTTTGATTAGTGCATCTGGAGTTCCAGTGTGGGTGTTTCGCATTCAAATCACCCGCCATAACGACTGGGGTGGGCCCAGACAGTAGTTTATCTAAGTCGCGAGGGTCTAACTTGTGCCTAGGTGGGTTGTATAGAGAAGTAAACTGGACCTCTCTAATATCAACATCTTTGATGACAATTGAAACTGCTTCCATATTGACAAGGATAGGTTTGACAATCTTAGTGTGATTAATATCTCTTTTTACAACAATAGCTACCCCACCGGAGCCTGGATCTGAAGCTTTCTTAGAGGCCGATCTTTCAGGTAAACATAGTACCCTGGTAGATTGAAAGCTCTACTCTGTTTGAGATGGGTTTCGCACAAGAATGCAACATCAATGTTCCAGCTTGTGAGGAAATCGTAGAACTCATGACACTTCCTCGCATTCCATATAGTGCAACGTAGCTTACCTTGATTTATAACTTTGTTGGGGTGTCTATCCACGATTATTGTCTTGTCTCAATTTGAGGGCCACTATCCTTTAACATATTCATTAGGTTACCCAAATACCTTTGAATTTTAACCAATTCGTCGTGGTCAGCGACTCGCTTACCTATAGAAGTGAAGATATCAACAATGTTTCTTTCCTGGACTACTGGAAGATATTATAATCTTTTTTCACCTAGCATTTTCATTTCGTTTGTATTTTGTTTCTGACAATCGTCAATCTTATTTTCTTTTTTGTATAATATGGAAGATTGGTTAGGCTTCTTGACTACCTCAGTTTATTTTATTTGGAATATATTATGGTACGATGAGCTTGTGAAACCGCTGCTTTCGTCCCACCTGAAGACATGGATTGGTTAGGCTTCCCTGTTCGATTGTCGATTGATTGTCGTACTCCTTTCATAACTTCAAGATAATTTTCTAATATTCTATTTGCCTTTAGAGATTTATCCTTTTTGCTTTGAAAAAGGATAGTCTCTATTCGAAACGTCAGCTTTTTATTTTGATTTTGATTTTATTTATTTTTTTGTAAATTATTTTAAGTCGTTCATAGTTCCTGATGATGAGTTAATACTCGAAACGTGTTGAACATCAATAAAGACGCTACCAATATTGCTATTCCTGGACCTTCTCTTTTTATTTAAATTATTTTGTTAATTATATTTTATTTTTTTTATTCATTTTTAATTTTAAATTAATAACTATTTTTTATTGTATTCCAGGGTTCTTGTGTCTCGTCCTTCTCTAATATACAGGGTGTCTCAGGTAACCTGTACCAGCGAACGTCTGTGGTCTGGGGACACAAATACCTATTGATTGGACCCCATGTATCTTCCACGATTTTTTGTAGTTTTCAAGATATGAATTTTTTTGTTTTATTTTCAGATTTTTTTTTTAAATTTTGGACGGTTTTATTTATAACTTTTTCTCTATCAGAAAAGCTCTTAATATTGTACTTACTACTAAAGAAGTGAGTGATGGCTGGCTTTGCAGTATAAAAGATGGACGACAGGATTATCGACTAGTTTCGCCATTTATTCCCGGCTTCTTCAAGGATACACAACAAGGCAATCGACAATCGAACAGTGAAGTGTACATTTGTTAGGATGGGACGAAAGCAGCGCTTTCACAAAGCTCATCCAACCAGAATTAACTCCAAATGAAATACACTGAGGTAGTCAAGAAGCCTAACCAACCCAAGCGGTCTTCTATATTATACAAAAAAGAAAATAAGATTGACGATTATCAAAAACAAAAAAAAAACAGACGAAATAAAAAATACAAGGAGAAAGAAGATTATCACATCTTCCAGTAATCTGGGAAAGAGACGTTGCTAATATCTTCAAAATTGATTTCAAGAACGTGCCTCGGTTTACGATACTTCGTATGCAAGTTCATGTTCATTGAGTTCTTCAGTATCCCTTTCACAAGTTTATTGTCGTGAGTCATCATCTTCTGTATCATAATAAAAAGGAGATCCTGTATAAACTTTCCGATATGGGCCATGTTTAATGGATTGGTTTTTCACCGTCCTTCTGTCCAGCTGGGCAACGGTCCTCAGGGTAACATTCTGGAATGACAGTAGTTCACTCCATCTGGTTTTACAGATAGTCGCCCACGCAGGCATGTCATAGAGGAGTATGGTCCGGATAATCGATTTGTACAGAAGTAGCTTGTTGTCAATGCTGAGGGCGCTGTTGCGACCCATGAGAGCTATAATACTGCACTTAGCCCTCTTCGCTTTATTCAGAGCATAGGACATATGCTGGTTCCATGATAGTCTTGAGTCACTGTTAACTCCCAGATACTTGTAGCTGTCCACCCAGTCCAGTTTCTTATTGAACAGAACAAGAGAATCTGGGGGATGCTTGAGCTTCCTATTGAGGTACAAAGCCTTGCACTTTCCGACGTTAAGGTTCAACTTCCAGCAGTTAAATCAGTCTGCGAACTGCTTCAAGGCGCACTGCAGCCGAGTGATAACGTGAGCTGGCTGGTGTGACCATGTCAAAATGGCAGTGTCATCCGCATAAAAATACAGATTACAATTATCGGGTTTCGGGAAATCATGTACAAATTAATTAAACAGCACAGGCCCGAGGACAGAACCCTGAGGAACACCGACCTTTTCAACACGGGGTTGGAAAGATCTCCAATATTGGCTTGATAGGATCTACTGTCAAGAAAGGATTTCACCATCAAAATCAAATCGGCAGGGAACCCGTCTCTGATCATTTTGTAGACAAGGCCCTCATGCCACACTTGGTCAAAAGCTTTACTGACATCGAGAAATTCCACCCCACAGTACCTGGATAGGTTCAGGGGGGTGCTCAGGTCTTTAACGAGTATCCATATCTGCATCAGACAAGAGTGGGCAGCACGAAAGCCAAACTGCTCTTCCCTAAAAAGGTCATTTGCTAGACAGTGATCTTGGTATCTGACGAGGATCGTTCTCTCCAACACCTTGGACATCATGGGTAACAGGCTAATAGGTTGGTAACTCGCCGGAATTGCAGGATTTTGCCCCTGCTATACACAACAAGACAATCGATAATCGATCAGTGTAGTGAAGAAGTAGTACGAGTGGTCCAGGAGCCTTTAACTCACTTTACACGCTCGCCCAAAAAGTGAACCAAATGAGGTACAGTGAAGTAGAAAAGAAGCCTGATGAACCTCTTTAAGTCATCCAGAAAAGAGTCCCTTCATGATAGGGACGAGAATCAGATTGTGGATTGACGAACAGCGAGTCCGAAAAACTAGGATCTAGCAGATCCAATAGTTAGGGAACTCGGCCTTGGTAATGTTCTCGAAATTGACATCCAAGATCTTCGAAACCTGAGGGAACCCCTGACAGTGAGTGAGTGGTCCAGGATACCAGCAACCAGGGTAGTTTCATGATGTTCCATCTTGGGCAGCATGTTTCTGAGAAGTGTTTGAACATAGGAACCAATGTGGGACATCCCCAGATCTTCATAGATAGAAAGATTGTTGGCAACTCTTCTGTCTAGTTGAGCAATGGACCGGAGGGTAACATTTTGAAAAGTCTGAAGATCTTTCCATCTCGATTTGCAAATGGAATCCCAAGCAGGCATACCGTGAAGTAAAATGGCACGAACCACTACCTTGTATAACAAGAGTTTGTTGTCCAGTCGGAGAGCGCTGTTTCGCCCCAGTAGCGCGATGAGACTAAACTTCGCTTTCTTAGCCTTGTTAAGCGAATATTGACATGGTCGTTCCATTTGTGCTTGGAATCAATCACAACTCCGAGGTACTTATAATTTTTAACCCACTCAAGCTTCCTACCATGTATGATGACGGGACTTGGAGGGTTTTTGCGTTTGCGTGTGATGAACATGGCTTTACACTTGTTAACATTTAGCTGTAAGCGCCACTTAGAGAACCAGCTCTCACACAGGTGTAAAGCTTTTTGAAGACGGCTGATAACGTGGACTGGATTACGTGCCCAGGTCACGATGGATCCGTCGTCAGCAAACAAGTAAAGATTGCACTTTGTAAACTTAGGAAAGTCATGGATAAAGAAATTGAACAAGGCAGGCCCCAAGACAGAGCCTTGGGGAACACCAGCATTAACATCAGAAGGGTCAGACAAGGAGTCACCAACCTTAAAATAGAAGGTCCTTTTTTCAGAAAGGAGCGAACAAGGCAATCAGGTCATTAGAGAAGCCACAAGTAATCATTTTATAAATGAGTCCATCATGCCAGACTTGATCAAAGGCCTTTTGAACGTTAAGAAAGATGATACCACCAAACATAGAAAGATTGAGAGGACCGTTCAAATCAGCAACAGGCCTCCATACCTGGAGCTGACATGAGTGAGCTGTGGGGAAGCCGAATTGCTCTTCACGATTAAGGTTGTTTGCCTCGCAGAAGTCATTGAACCTCTTGAGAATAGTTCGCTCAAAGACCTTGGAGAGCACTGGCAGTAAGCTAATGGGCCTGTAGCTGATGGGAAGAGCGAGATCAAGTCCCGGCTTGGGCATAGTGAGGATGATTGAGTCCTTCCAGGCGCTAGGGAAGTGATTGTTTAGCCAGCAGTCATTCATGATCCTGGTGATAATGCAACCAACATTAAGAGGCAAATTCTTCCGAGCACTGTTGGTGATGGTGTCGATGCCGGCTGCATTTTTGTTTTTCAGGTGCTTAATGGTGTTCAAAATCTCAGAGGTGCCATTGATATTAGGATTAGTAAGAGCGCGTTGAGAGAATCCAAACTTGTCACATACTTCTTTGACTTCACCAGTAATATTAACCAGACAGTCCTCCTTGGGCCTATTGAATTGACTTTTCAATGAGTCAGCGATGAGTTGAGCCTTGTGCTGGTCACTGCTAACAAAATCGCCGCTTTCTGTAAGCAGAGGAGGTAGTTCAATGGCCCTGTTGCTTTTAAGGGTCCTGACAGTATTCTAAAGAGAATTATCTTGGACGGACAGACTCTTGATCTTGTCATTCCATCTTTGATTCCGTAAGTCCTGGATCTGCTCGCTGACCTTCCGCGATAGCCTGTTGTATTTCGTCTTGAAATGCGGGAGCCTGGTACGTTGCCATAGTCTTCTGTAAGTATTTTTTTCCTGAATAGTCTGCCTGATGCGGGGAGGAAGCTCAAGATGGTCTAGCCGCTTGTAATCAACTGGAGAAGCACTAGCACTGGAAGCCATGAGAATGGTGAGAGTGACATTTTTGACATTTTCGTCGATGTCATTGCTGCTGTCTGGATCCTGATATGGAATGCTACTATCTTTTAGAAGTTCCCTAAACAATATCCAGTCCTGCTTGTAACGAAGATTTACCCTCTAATCGATATTTATATCCTCGAAATTTAAAGCAACAGGGAGGTGGTCAGATGATAAAGCATTCACTGTGTATATGTTGTATGGTTTGAAAAACCCCTTGAAGACAGCTATGTCAACCACATCACTGACAGGTGAGTGATCACAGTAGTACGTATCTTCAAGGGGACCGACGATGGAAGTGTCAATCTGGTCTAACAGGTATCTATAGAGTACAGAGCCACTCTGATTTGTGCATCTAGAATTCCAGTGAGGGTGGTTCACATTTAAATCACCTGCCATAACAACTGGAATGGGTCAGATCGTTGCCACTTTTTTCAGCATATTCATTAATTTACCCAGAAATCTTTGAATTTTAGCCAGTTCTTTGTGGTCAACAGCTCCCTTACCAACTGAAGCAGAGGCAACGGAAGCGAAAGATCTGCTTTAACTACCTTAGAATTTCTATTCCTATTGACTTGTGGGTATTTGGGGCATTTTGTATAGCTGCTTGTGTGCTGGCCTTCACAGCGAATACATTTAGGCGGGTCTTTACCTTGTATATTCGTACAGTCCTTTGATTGATGACAATCGACAATCGAACAGTGTAGTGTATCGGTATTCGTGTGGAACTTAAAGCATAGCTTCCATAATCTCACCCTTCATAATCATATTCCAAGGGAAATACACTGAAATAGAAAAGAAGCCTGATGTACCCACAAAGGTCATCCAAAGTTTTAAAGAAAATTGCCTCCTCTTGGTGGAGGAAAATTTGATTGACGATTGTCTGAAGTAGGAGTATATTACATAGTAAGCCACAGAAAGAATTTATGACACCCAGTAATCTGGGAAGATGACATTATCAATGTCATCAAAATTGACATCAAGGATATGTCTTGGATTACGATGCCTTTTTCTATGTAGAGAATGTTTTAGAATGCCAGAGACTAGATCAATATCATGATTTGCCATAACAGGCAGCACGGTTTTCATGAGCTGTTGAACATATTTCCCGACATGGGTCATATCAAAAACATTATGAATGGAGTAATTGCGAGCAATTCTCCTATCTAGTTGTGCAATAGTCCTTAAGGTAATCTTCTGGAAAGTTTAGAGTTCCTTCCATCTTGTCTTGCAAATCGTAGCCCAGACGGGCATGCCATATAGCAAGATGACATGAACATTTATTTTGTATAACAGTAGTTTGTTATCAACACTGATGGCACTGTTACGACCCAACAGAGCAATTAAGCTGAACTTTGCTTTTTTGGCCTTGTTCATCGCATAAGTCACATGCATATTCCATGACAGTTTTGAATCAATAACCACGCCAAGGTATCTATAATTATCAACCCATTCCAAGTATTTGCCATATAACTTTAAGGAGTCAAGATTTCTCTTTTTCTTCTTAGTGATAAACATTGCTTTGCATTTGTCTACATTCAGTTTTAATCGCCACTTGCTAAACCAGATTTCACATTCTTTAAGGGCTTTCTGCAAACGTGATACAACAACGGTAGACTGGCGTGCCCATGTCAGTAAAGCAGCATCATCCGCATAAAAATATAGCTTGCAGTAAGAGATTTCAGGGAAGTCACGTATATAGTAATTGAACAGAACTGGCCCCAGCACTGATCCTTGTGGGACACCGCCATTTATCTCACAGGTATCAGACAATTCATCACCAACTCTGGCCTGAAATGACCTGTTGGACAGAAACGAGTGAACTAGACTAATTAAATCATGTGGGAAACCATCAGTTATCATTTTATAAATAAGGCCTTCATGCCAGACCTGATCAAATGCTTTATGAACATCTAAGAAGATGACACCGCAATACATCGAAAGATTAAGGGGAGTGTTAACATCCGCTATAAGTCTCCAAACTTGGAGCTGGCAAGAATGTTCCACCCGAAAACCAAATTGTTCTGCACGGATGAGATTATTGGTTGTGCAGAAATCTAAAAATCTTGTGAGAATTGTTCTCAAGACTTTGGATATAGAAGACAGCAAACTGATGGGCCTGTAGCTTACAGGGTTTGCAGGATTTTGACCGGGTTTAGGGATACTTAAGACAACAGACTGTTTCCATGTATCCGGAAAGTAACAGTTATCCCAACAGTCGTGTATAATTTTAGTGATATCATTAGTTACATTTTGCAGTAAGTTTTTTATGGCATTGTTAATAATAGTGTCTTTACCTGGTGCCTTAATTTTCTTGAGTTTCTTAAAGCAATTTTGAATCTCACCTACCTGTATTTTTTGTTTGGCCACATGATGGCTACTGTTGTAATACTTTCTTATGCTGCTTTCTACCATTTTGGATATTTCTAGTCCTTCTGGACGATCATCCTTTGGAGTCACAAATTGTTTTTTAAGTGAATCAGCAATAAGCTGTGCTTTGTCTTGGTCATTAGTTATGAAATGTCCACTAGTGTCTAAAAGCGGTGGAATGTTCATGGCCTTTTTGTTTTGTAAGGCTCGAATCATGCACCATATAGAATTGTCCTGGGTTGACAAACTCTTCACCTTATCATTCCATCTATCGTTACGAAGTTTATTTACTTCCTCATGTACTCTTCTCGTAATCTGTTATATTTGGTTTTAAGCCAAGGCTCTCGTGTTCGGTGCCATTGCCTCCTTACCCTGTTCCTTTGGTCTATTAGATACTTGATTGCTGGTGTAAGATCGAGATGATCGGGCCATTTTACGTCTACCGGAGCAGCACAAGCATTGATGGCTTCAGTAATACGTGTAGTGACCCTTTCAACATTTATGTCAATCTCCTCCGTGCTATGCACATCATTGAGTAGATTACTGTCATTTTTGAGAAGATCTCTGAAAAGTTTCCAATCTTGTTTAAGCCCTATTTGTTCTCTGCAGTCAATATTGAGATTTTCAAAATTCAGTGCGACCGGTTTATGATCTGAAGATAAATCATCAACAGTAAAAATGTCGAATGGCTTATAGAAGCCTTTCAGCAAAACAATATCAAGAACATCACTTGTAGTTGAGTGATCACAGTAATACGTATCATTTACAGGACCTATCGCAATGATATCAGTTTTGCTCTGTATATATGTAGATAATATGACACCGTTTTTATTATGACGTTTGGACTTCCACTGTAAGTGCTTGGCATTCGAATCTCCCGCCATTACTACTGGGATACTCCCAGAGAATAGCTCATCGAGCTCGTCAACATCGATCTTATGCTTGGGAGAGTTGTAAAGAGCCAGGAATTTAACATCGCCAACAATAGTATCCGTGATAATAACAGAAGCCACCTCCTTTCCTGTATACATTCGTATGAGGTCTTCCCGATGCCGAATTCCTTTTTTAACGATATCTGCTGCACCTCCAGATGAGCTTTTGATATTGGGAGTAATAATTCTGTCTTTGCGATAGACACAGTAGCCTGGGATTCTGAAGTCCTGGCCTGGTTTTAGATGTGTCTCACAAACAAATGCCATGTCTATATCCCATTTAATTAAATAGTTATAAAACTCTATACGCCTCCGGGGAATTCACCTGGCGTTCCATATGACGCAACGAAGCTTTCCTCTGTTAATAATAGTATAGCGTCGATCAGCCATAATCTCAGTGTTTGCTCGTAAGCATTCCACTCATTTGTGGCATTTTCTTACCCAGTTCGTTTAACAAATTGCATACACTGCCAATTTGTTTATACATTACTTGAAATTCATTCACGTTAATGCTCTTATCTTGTTTGGAGACCATTGAGGCATAGGAAATCTCCGGGGACACTTTAGCACTTTGCACTCACCTGACTTGCAGATATTTAGTACATTTTGTGTAACTGGAGGTGTGTTGTCTATTACATCGAATACATTTTAGAGGATTTTGTCCTTTTACATTTGGGCAGTCTTTTGACTGATGATCTTTAGCGCATTTGTTACAACGGGGGGATTCCGTACAACCCATAGATACATGGCCAAATCGCAAACAATTATAACATTGTAAAGGTTTCTTATTATCTCGAAACATTTCAAAACTGACAGCTAAGGGCCCTATGCGGGTCACACTTTTAAGTCTCTTATTGTGTTCAGTGTTTGATAACAGAACCAGAATCATGGGCATATCTATTGATCCTTTGGCTTTTTTAAGCCTAATCACTTTCTCAGGAAAGTAGTTAGTCTTTTTCAGGTCTTCCTTAAAATCGTTAAGGTCATAGGTCACGTCTAAATTTCGTATAACGTATTTGAGGACTTTTTCCGATTTAAGTTGATGATGCTGAATCTTTAGCACGTTATCAGCCTTAATGCCAGACACTAATTTACTATGCGTCTCCTCATCATGACACCTTATTTTGATCGTCTCTGCTGTGCCTGTGTGTACAGTAATTTGGTTAATCGCCACATGCTTTTGAATCTCGCCCAGGATTTGCTTGATTGGCTGACCGTGAGTACGTATTATGATTGGCGGAATATTGCAGTATTGTAAGTAAACGGAGCTGCGGGGTCCCCATGTTTATATGACAAAAAAAACTTCTAAGGACCTATTCTATCATATCCCAAAAAATCTGTACTCAATTCAAAAACACCCTGTATATTATCATTCAAGGAGCTGCTCTTGGTATTTGGCTTTTCAACATTTTTTCGCTGTCCGTACTTACTTTCTCGAAAAGCAACAGCGATTGTATCATTTATATCAACAACATCCTTGATGTTGTTAATTTTCAACCGTTTTTTAGCTTTTTTAGATTTTGCAGGTATCCATTTATCCGTATCATTGTATAGCCGTTTGCGATTTGTACTAATCGGGTCTTTGCCTTCGTTATCATTACCCCCTAAGCCGGAGGGGATAATTTCCATAGGCTGAGGATTCACCCTCTCTGTTTCACAAGAGTCTCTTAGATAGTCAGAAGTTACACCAGTAGGCTGATTACCTTTCATTGACAGAGCAGAGAATTGATCTTTGAGGAACTGCCCCAACTTATTAAAGTTCTTGTGGGCTTCATTACGTGCTGCAGATATTTCAGCATTCATATTAGCAATTTTATCGTGGATTTCAGTTATGTTCCCTTTTAGTGACTCGACTATTCCTTGTAAATTATCATAGTTAGTGCACATTTCTTGGCGCAAAACCTCTAGCTTATCCTTAATTATAGCATCAAAAGCTTTGAATCTGTAATCTTTACAGGCATCTTTATATATCTCGCCATATGTATATTTACCGTCACTTGTTTTTTGGCTTGCAATGCCACTTAACAGTTTGCCTGAGTCTGGCATTATGATAAAATTTAAAATAATAAGTAAAGAATAGTCAGACTGCTAGCCCTGAAAAGGGCTTTTCCAGAATAAGATCTGTAGAAAAAACAGCCTTAAAGAATAGGATATAAAAAACCGCTGACCTTAAAAGAGTGTGCCTTCAATAAACATTCCTTCTCCAATCTATACCATCTATGAGTAGCTCGAACCCATGATGTGTGCTCTGAAGATGTGTGCTCCCCTCAGTCTGTGCTGATCATGATATGCTGTGCCTTGATTGATGAGGCTCGCAAACATTTATATACAGAAATTTGGGTACAAATGAACCAATGAGCATAGAGGTACAGGGCAAGACAACAAAGTAACCAATAAGAAAATTACCCAATAGGAAAAATAAACTAAGGAGAAAAGAAAAACAAAAATGTGTGGGGTCGCAAACGCGGACCGAAAAGAGGTCGTATCCGGTAGTCAAAATGACAAGTGGATTTACTAACAGGACCGTATAAATAAAAAGCTGAATGAAAACATTTTTATATAAAGCAAAGTACGAAATAAAATTTTTTTTTTCAAACCTGACGTACGAAAAGTAGACAATCGTCCGGATTGTCGAGGCAAAACACTCGGGAAGAACGGCGAGCTGGCTGGCTAGCAGGCGTCGTTTTGTATTCCACCAAATGGCTCCGAAGCGATTCGGTTCCCTGTTGAAAACTCCGGCGACGAAAACGCTATCCTCAGGCGTGTAGTTATTTCGTCTCGTGGGAGAGTCACTTTTGTTCGAGGAACCTATTGGAAAAGCTGAAGCAAAGTTTATAACATGTGTCGCATTGCATTCGCATGATGCAAATTGCAGCGGTTCCGTTTGCGCTGGCAAACATGGCTTTTTTATCTCGTCAAAGTTCTTAGCCACTCTCATAGCACTGAAGGCACACGCTTTTCTGCTTGAAGAATCCTCATTCTTCTTTTTTATAGATTCAAGTTCATAGCTCGGAACTCGCGACTGCTTCCCATCGTTTTTAGTATCTATCTCCCCTACATGAAACTCCCGCTCACGCTCTAAACCTTTGCTCATTTGCTTGCGCCACCAGCGGAACTTCCGCCACGTATCTTCCTGTTTCCTGCTAAATCATTTAATACGCTGTAGGTACGCGGCATATTGTCCATAGATGGGGTTAGAGAGCAGCCAACACTATCTTCTAGTGGAATTCGTCTGCTAGAGATATTGGTCACTAAACTCTCACCTGTCGCAAATCTTTGTGACAAATAGTAGCAGATGGACCACATAAGGCAATGATTACAAAAAAGAACACAATCCAATTATTAAATTACAAGCCAAATAAAAATTGCCACAAATTAATATTTATAAAAATTTTCCTTATATGAGGGCGATTCAACAAGTAAGTTACGAATCGTGATTGTAAAGAAATGAATGGAGATAATGACATACAAAGAAGATATGTTTTTCAACATAATTTCTATACAAATTTAAGCCTGGAAACCTGTGGCGTAAAATTCTTTTGGTTGCTGTTGGAACCACGCGCGCACTGCTCTTTCAACCGTGTCATCGTCAGATAAACGTTCTCCTGAAAGATGATGTTTCAAAGGGCTGTGAGGTTCCTGGGGATAATTATGAAAATAAGTGGTCGAATGAATAATTAATTATTTAAAAAGGACAGCGCCAGTGGATTTTACTTTCCACAAAGTTTGTGGGATAATTTAAAGTTTATCCCTTTTACACAAACTAGATTCTTCCCGCTTAAACAGGCCCGGCCAAGTGATGAGAAAATCAAAGTACTCTAGGCAGTTTTAACATATAAAATAGAATATTTATTTGGAACATTCAACAATTGTATAAAACAGAAATGGAGATAATAAGAAAAAAAATTTAATCAATGAGGTGTAAACCAATGTGTCAATTGTATATCAATTTCAAGAATGAAAATCTTCACAATAATTCAGTTTGTAAAAAGAAAGACTTTATCGTTGTATCAAAGAGACAATTTGTGTTAAACACATAATTGGTATCTCAGAAATAAATGATAGAGTATCAGAATTGACTTATGATAATTGTAATAATTGTAATTATAATTCTTAAGACAGGAATAGATTTTTGGAAATTCAACAATCAAATTTATAGATTTAAAAATATTCTCAAACGACTTGTAAGTCTTAACTGTTTAATAATGATAATTAAAATATAGAAATATAGAATCACTGTTCTGTGGAATTTTGTATTACATGATTTAACAGTGAAGAAATATGTTCTTCTGACTGGACTTAATTTAGATATTCAAATTTCTGGCAACATTATAACTAATGTCAAGACTTTATGTAAGGTAACAAAATGATCAGACTGGTGCAATTAACGCTTAAAGGGGTGATAGAATTGAACTGAATTGTAACTTGACTCTAACATGTAATTGTCTTTCCCACTAGAATTTTAGGAATAAGAATGTTCCGTTCCCATTTTAAGTGAATAGAAATTGAAATAAAGAAAACATGAATAATATGAATTGAATGGCCATTGAGACATTAAATTGGAAATGGTCTTTACCGTGTCTTCTCGAATCTGTCCGCTCTTGGATGGCTCTCGCTCTCTGGCTCCGTCAAAACGCCAGGTGTCTGGAGTGGGGGGTAGACACCTCTTCAGAAATGGCTGGTAGGTTTCTCTGCTAGGCTCCTTCTTCCATGATGAAATTTTTATACCGTTCTGGGCTGGCTTTTCTCTCTCAAACTAACATTAGCTTTTTAACTATTAAATTGATGGAGCTGGTTCTCAGCTAGGTGGAGTATACTTAAAAAACCTCGGCATCGAGCTAACTCAAAGAATTACGTGGTGTGAACAGTAATTAAGAAAACTAAACTTAAACAGGAGTTAAAAATATTAATTTAAAATTTCCCATCTGAATTCATTAGAATTTCAGATAGAGGCCGAATTGGAATATAATAAAAATGTGAGTAGGGGAACCACACACCCGGTTCTCTTAAAATCAAAACTTCTACTCCTGAAGATTCTTTCTTTGGAACTACTGACAAAACAGATCCAGTTTCCTTAACCAATCAAACATTCGAATACACGCTAGACAACCACCAAAAGGTGATTCTTCAATCAATCAAGAACTTGGTAACATTTCTCAACTTATTAGAAATTTATCACTCACGTGACACTTAGTCACATCTGGCCATCTTCATCGTTCAAGGTTCATTCTTTGTTTGTTCTTAAAAACATGTTACCCTCCTACATCCCGTCTCGAATTCGATCCTAACAACTTTTCCAACTCTGCCAATACTCTTGGGTCCTTGAACAAAAGTCAAACAATCCTATTCCTTGACAATCCCCTTGCTGTTGACAGCAATTCTGGCACCGTTTAAGGGCTTCTTAAAATTGAGCAGAGAAAAAACTTTTAAAATATTATTTATTATTTAATTCTTTACTATCTCTGAATCCGTTCTAAATCTTTCAAAAATGCTAAACTTACGATCCCATGAACAATCCTAACATGAATAAATTATTAAATTTGCATAATTAACGTTAATAAATTCTTAATTCTAAAACTGGCTAAATACTAATTCTCGAAATCCTACAATATACCTCCCCTCGCAAGAAAAGCCTCGCTCCGAGGCGGTATCGTTACCTGAAATCCTCTGGGCAGGGGTCTTGCATCTTTGCAGCATCTTCCACTGATGAAGCGGGACAGATCGAGTCAACGCCGGCAAGCCCAACTTATTACGCTTTTGACTTTATTAGGAATTTAACTTTTAGAAGCTAGTTTAGATTTTTTTTTACTATTTTTTTGCATATAATATAATTTTTGTTAATTGTATTTCTTTCTATCTCTATTGCTAAACACTCGCGCATTTCTTTTGTTTTTATTGTTTAAGTGACGTTGTATTGAACGGCTCGTTTTCCTAGAGTAACTGTCTATCTTCATTTCTGTGAACTCGGATAGCCTGTCGCGCGCGCATGTTATTTAAATTTTTTGGTTTTCGTAAGTTTCTTAAAAAATTAATATAGCTAGCTTGGTCAGATTCAGCTCGATCTCCGGTGAAGCAACACCGATTCTTCTGCCACCTCTTGGGTTTAGAGATGGCTATTCCTTTGGAAAACCTTTTTTTTTTTTTTTACTCGTCCAGTCATCCAATCTTTGATTAAGATTTTACCGGTCTGACTCCGGTTCGCCTTCGAGACTTTGCTGTTAGTAATCCTTCAGTATGAAGTTGATTGTCGTTTGTTGGCGGTTTTTCCATTCTTTTCTGTACCTATGATTGGTTGAGCATCAATTATACATTGGATCGTCTAGCGATTTCAATTTAACGGACTTAGGCAAAGTCTTTCCCGTCCAAGATAAGATGTGTTTATCTGGATTTCTACAATAATGCTTTCCCGTCGCTGTATCAAGGTCGCTTTGCTTGTTCGTCATAAGACTTGGGTTTACGTGTGAATTGTCATCATGCAGTTCGATTGCCTACAAAAAATAAACCCTTCTGAAAAGTTCTTTCTGCTATGTTAAGACCTTTTAGCCGAATTTAAACGAAGTTTTTACTGTTTTTTTTTTTCTAAACCTTAATTTTAGCTTATGAATGTTTGAAGATTTCAGTTCCTTATTTGTGTTGTTATCAGACTTTCCAAATGACAGTTTATAATACTTTGTAGTACGATATCATCTATCTATTATTCTTGTTTTCTTTTCAGGACCTCATCCATGTTGTCTCCGCCTTCCCTCACCAGTACCTTTTGTTGCGTGTATGCATTCGTCGGTCCGTCTTGTCCTCCCTTTCCCGTATTTACCCTTCCGTTACTGTTCTCTTCGTCCTTACATTAGCGTAAGTTTTGTTATTCGTCCTTATGATTCCGGTGGAGGAGGTCCATGGTTTGTTTGTTATTATTACTTTAACCATACCTTTTATTGTTTAACTATGAAGTTGTCCTCATATATATATATTTTTTTTTTACTGATTCTGTCGCTTTTCGAAAAGTTGTGAAAATTGAATTTTTTTTTATTTCCAATTTTTATTTTCCCGCCATTTTGCTGTTGACTGTTTTCTATTTACAGTGTGAGCGATACGTCTTCGTCTTTTGACCACCCAGATCTTCGGTATTGAGTTCAAGACTTTCTTTTTCTATTCTTTAGTGGCGCCAGGATCCTTCACTGTTTCGGACTTTGAATTTCTCATCATCTGGTGGATCTTCGCAGTGCCACTTCAATCCTATCGCCATTTGGTTCACCCTGTTTCGCTTTCGTATACGATGTTTCGAATCTGTTCTTGTCCGTATTTCCCCTGTTTCTGTCAGCAATAAAGGAAAATATTTATTTGGATTCCATTTTTCTTTTCTTTCGTAATTTTGAGTAGTCTTGGGCCGCGAGTTAAATATTACTGTTAATTGAGGTTAACGTAGTTTTTGGTATTTTCTCTTTATACCTTACTCGAGAGAACGTTTTGTCCTTTCCGGTAAGTGTATTCCTTTTTATGCTGTTAATCTGGGTTTTGTTATCTATTTCTCATTTTCTGTAAGGGAAAGGTTTTCTTTTAAGTATTTTTACGCGTCATTCTTGGGGCGTTGGCTGTGCGTGCGGGTAAACACGACCCGTCTTTACTAGCACGTTACAATTCCCATATGTAATGTTGAATTATATGTGAACCCTTATAAATGTTTGTTATAAAGATTTCAAGAAAGACAAATGAATAATAGAATGATGTATAAAATATAAATGTGAGATAAGCATATTAAATGTAGGAAAACTCATAACATGTATTTGTATATCATGAACAATATTATATTTACGCAATCGCTAACTTAATTTATAGACCGCATTATTTTTTTAATGCATTTAAGATTTGTATTAACTGAGAAGCGAGACATTCAAACATTTCATTAAATTATAACATCACAGGGAAGCCATGATAGAGAGGGGGGTCCAAGAACTTTAGACGAGAACGCTATCTCTACATATGACCACATTTCACGATAAAATTTAAATTATTCGGCTCTAAAATGAAATTTTCATTTCACAATTTTATTCGTAAACATCAATAGATCGCTGTTATATACGTCATCATTAGTGATCGGACAACAACGTCTATAAACCTTTAAAGAAAGAGAAGTGAGAACTTGCTACCATATTAGAGTAATATCTTCCGATATTATTTTTATAAACCTGTTATACAACTTTTATATTACAAGAAGTAAAGAAAGACAATAGTTGAATCATTTAGAATTGAACATTAGAAAAGGTTATTTATTTAAAAATTATTCTGGAAATATTTATCTATTTTCCTGCTTTAGGTAACTATTTAACTTTATCTCCCCAACAAGGAAGTAAACGTGTTTTTTCTCGAAGGGGATTAAGAAAGAAGGGGGACCGGTTCGGTGCTATTGTTCAGGGATAGGGGTGAGGAAATAGTTATTTCTCCTGCCCTATCTGGTCACTCAATTCCAAGAAACGATTTGGAAACTTCTACCTTATTTGAAACGATCTGATAACGTGTTTGAAACTGCTAGTGGACACGTGGAGAAAAATTTCTTAGTGGTTTGAATATACACCCTAAACAAAGTTATGAAGGGTAATGAATAGGGGAAAAGAAACTAAGTATAATGCAGTCGAAATTAATCTTAATTCCTCTGCGGGAAATAAAATGGCGGTTGTAATAAAACTACCTTAATTTAAAAGAAATGTGAACAAAGAAACTAATGGATACCGTGTGCGGATACAAGGACGTTAGAAATATCAGGTAAGACAAGATTTATTTAGATTCAGAATTTTATAATGTAATTTGTGGAATAATTTAGAATTTTATTTCGGACTTTAGAATACTTTTATCGTTAACTTAGCTTCCTTCAAACAATTGTATTCATCAAGTGGTGTACGATCTTGGTCATCAGGATGGTCGGCTCGGCAATGAGAAGCTCGCAACGGCGGCGACCCACGCCTTGACTCCCGGGACATGATGACATCGGCCATCACTCTGGGTATTCTGTGGGAGGGGTCCCAGTTCAACTTTCTCCACTGCACACTTTCGTTCTCTACAGCCTTGACACGAGGTAAGTGATCATTTATATTTTATAATTGGGTGAAAAATTAGAATTTAATGAACAGCGATCCGAAATTTAAATAATTTCCTGTGTCTTTTAGGTCGTCCTGTAGAAAGAAAACATGACTTTGAAATGGATTTGGAGAAACATTGAAACCATTATGTTTCCGTGATGGAATTGTGGACAAGATTAAACGACAGGAACTATAATAATCAACCATATTTTTATGTTTTTAATAATCTTTAGAATGAAAAGGGTTTTAAGAACATGAGTGTTTTTTTTTGTTTTTTTTTTAAATTTCGACTTGATACAGTTATTGAAAGTAATAACGTAACGAGTAATTTCATACTTTATACTTAAATTTTCTCTTTGGGGGCTCCCTGAGAAAGGGAGGGCATTATGGGCTTTAGATATAATACAGTTCCTTAGAAGTAAATTTCATTAAACTGGATGTTTCCCTTCAATCTGCAGGAATCCTTTCATAAGAATAGTCATTAAAATGTGTCGAGATAAAAATTAGACATTAACTGTTTAGAAGATAAATATAGAATTGTTATAACGAATGATTAGAATGAATAGACATTAGATTCAACTATTGAGCTCTAGGAGGGGGGCGGCTCGCGAGTTCCACTTTATATCCCCTAGGCTCGTATTTTGTCAGAACGAGGTAGCTCGCTCTTCTCTCTTTCACTATAACGAGGGTTGAGGAGGGGGCGACTTCCAAAGTCATCTCTCCTACAACGATTTCAGTCCGCACTTAATTCACAAGGCGCGCATGTCGGGTGGAACTAATTTTCTTTACATTTAATAACAGGGAGGCCTCTTTATCACACAGCATATAATATTTGATAACTGAACTAGAAAGAAATTTTAATTCATAATCTGGGGCCCATGTAATCACAATTTATGTGGATTACTCTAACCGGCGGGTAACCTTGACAACTCACAGCAGTTCTGCTGATACGTGGTTACGCTTCACGGGGAATTCATTTGAATTCCATCGGAAAACAGGGAATGTCCGCTTTAACCTTAATCTTAAGAAATATTTGGCAAGAACTATTTGGCTCTAGAATTAGGTCCGGTTGCTTTTCTTTCATATAAGCACTATAGTCTATACAAGATTGTATAGACAGGCATCCAATTGAAACCATGTCAATAATTATATAAAATTAACCTTCTCACTAGGGGTGTTATACCGGGACCTTAAAATCATCAGAATTACATCATTTCACTTGGCTCCCCAAGAATTTACTCATTTGGTAGGACCATCAGTAGTGGTCTACACCGAGCAAACTTGTAAAACACTGGTTTATTAGAATCAAAGGGTATGTAAATTGTTTCCCTTTATACTTGACATAAAGAGAAAAATTTAAATGACTATGATTGAATAATTAAGAGACATAAATGTTTAATACAATTGTTCTTCTAGGGTTTCAACGGTAAGTAAAGATCTTTAAATGAATTATTTCAGAAAGGAGGGATCACTTAGGGCTTTTTATTAAAACTATTAAACTGAACAAAAGCATGATCCGAATGATACAGCACTATGGGTCAAAAGTATGACTGAAAATTCTTATTTATTATTCTATCATTGCGGATATCCAAAATAACAATGAGATCCTTTTATAATACATCATTAGAAACCCTTTAATTTTAATAATTTATTAAGACCTTATAGAACATAGAATAAGATGAACTTAGGAATAAATATAATGAAAAAACGACAGACTTTTATAGCAAAATGGTAATGTTTTAATGAACCTACACGTTTCGCATTAACTGCATCATCAGGGTAGGAAAACAACTACAATTATTCACAAACGAAGGCCTGTATTTATGGCCATACCCCTCCAATAGAAAACTTTTTCCATTGGGGGGGTTTACAAGAAATACCAATTGCCCAACCCAAATAATTGGTCATCATAATAGTTCATCAAAGCCAGCCAATCATATAAGCGGACAGGATGACAAGAAGGTAAGGCACTCTATTAATCGAACTGCCCTTACATCCGAACTGCTCTTATAACTGTTTTTTCATTATAGTATCCAGCAAAATAGACCATTATTGCAACTATTAGGAATAAAATCGAGAACAGACCTTTAGGTAATATTTAACCCTATGGAAAATATTGATATTAGAAATTCTTAGGAAAGTGTAAAGGAAATTATGTAATATTTTTTATATGTTTATGCCCTTAGATTAAGTAAATAGTGACCCTCCAAGTTACATTTTAACTATGTATAGACCCAGGACTTTCTCAAACATGCTCATCAAAAGCTGATAAGACACGGTGGAAGAATTAAATTGTTTATGAGTAAGAGCTGGTGTGATGGAAAGAGTGTCAATCAGGGCGGCGACTTCCAAGGCTTCGCCGGCGTTCATCGAACGAGTGTTTTCATTCACGGGATGCTCTTCTCTTTCCACGACTTCATCTTCGGTACTAGAGTCGAAGACACCATTGACGTCATCATTCTGGGAGTTCCTCTCCAATACTTCAGTTGTTCTCTTATCTTGTACGGACGTAATACCCATTGTATTTCGGGTGCGCTTCCTTGTGAACGCAACATGTATGGATGGGAGGTGGGTGCATTTACTGCTCTCCCGGCCTCATTACTTCCTCCCGGAGTGGATGGCTGCCTCTCGGGCTCCACGATCGGTTTGTCTGTGGGCATCGCGGGGGGTGGTAGGAAAATTTCTTCCTCGGTACAAGTCAACGGCACCTGCGGTTCGGGCGGTGCGGCTTCTTTAGCTCGGACTCGTCTTTCCCGGTGACAGGGCTCCTGTGGCAGGTCTCCTACCTTAGGCTTCATCCGGTTTGCATGTACAACTTTAGTTTTGCTGGTTTTCACATGCTTGATCAGAAAATTAACTGGAGAGTACTGGTCAATGATCTGGTATGGTCCCTTATAAGTAGGGTGCAATTTCTTTACCAATCCCGGTTTAATTTGTGGGACTGCTAAATATACGAGGTCGTCAACCTTAAATGAATAAGGCTTGTGACGCTTATCGTGATATTCCTTTCTCTTCTTATCCTGTTCTTCTCTGAATTTTTCTGCTAAGTCGAACGCATACCGGATGCAGGCTTCAATTTCGCATTCGTAATTCTTGTCAATGCCTTCTCAATGACATCATAATATGGCCTTCTCGGCGTGGTGATGATGTCACCAGGGAGGATGGGATCTCTCCCGTATAATAAGAGAAAAGGGCTTCCATCTGGATAAGATTTTTGTTCATTCGCTCGACAATTCCATTTCCGGCGGGATGATACGCTGTGGTGAACAGTTTTTTTAATACCCAAAATCTTACAAATTTCTCGTAAAAGTTCAGAGGTAAAATTAGATCCTCAGTCGGTCAATAGTTGAATTGGAATAGAATGACGATTAAAAACACTGGTGACTAATGCCTTAGCCACGGTTTTCGCAGTTTGGTCCCTAAGAGGAACAGCTTCTGTATATCTGGAATAATGGTCAGTGACCACTAAAATATACTTATAACCTTCATAAGAAATTGTATCTGATCCCAAAATGTCGGCGGCAATACGGTAAAACGGATGTTTTACTGGCGGAAAACCTTGTAATGGTTGTTCTTTGCACTTGGGTCAAGCTGCATGGAGCTGACAACTTTCACATTCAGCACAATATTTCTGGATATCAGAATGCATGGTTGGCCAATAATACTGTTTATCAATTTTGACTCGCATCTTCTTGGATCTTATGTGACCACTGGATGGAATGTCGTGGTACAAATACAGCACGTGGTTTCTCAGACTATTCGGAATGACAACCTGTTCCCAAATCTCCTTTCCATCTTGGGATCTTTTTATATGATACAACACATCTTCGTCGTCCATGAAAAAGTTCTCTTCCTTATCCGACCAACCACGGGGGAGGGGATTCACGCCCGTGCCCTTGAAATACTCTCTAATCCCTCTCCACTCTTCCTCTTGTTTACATAACAGCGGCTCGTATTCTGCTATTACAGAAATGGGAACTCTTGAGAGGCCATCGGCATTTGAGTTTTTGATGCCTGGCTTGTGCACAATGTCAAAGTTTTATTCGGCTAATGCGAATGCCCAGCGGGCAAGTTTTGAAGTAGGGTCTCTTAAATTAAACAGCCACGAAAGAGGACGATGATCGGTTCGCAAAATGAATTTTTAGCACATACCAGTACACTCGAAATTGCTTAATAGCATAAACTACTCCTAAACATTCTTTTTCGATCACCGAGTAATTTAGTTCACTCTTTTTTAGCAAACGACTGCAATATGCAATAGGATGTTCCTTTCCTTCGATGCGCTGTGATAAAACTGCACCTAACGCATATGAGCTTGCATCTGTGGCGACTATAAAAGGTTTAGAAAAATCAGGACTCTTTAAAATTGGAGCTGTAATTAAGAGTTGCTTAAGGGTGAGGAATACTTTCTCTACATCATCAGACCAATCAAAAGGTGTGTCTAATTTAGTTAAATCCGTTAATGGCTTTGCAATGGCACTGAATGATTTCACATGCCTGCGGTAATAATTTGCCAATCCTAGAAAAGATTGAATTTCTTTAATGGTCTTCGGCCTTGGAAAATTTTTCACTGCTGTGATTTTCTCTGGATCGGGAGCAATGCCACGTTCAGATATGACATGTCCTAAAAATTTTACTTCATCATTGAGAAATTGACACTTACGGGGTTTAAGCTTGAGATTTGCTTCCTTCAACCTGATAAACAACAACTTTAAACTGTCTAAATGTTCAGCAAATGTTTCATTAAATTGTAATGAAATCGTCTAAATAACAAAGAATACGGTCCTGTAAGCCTCTGCCTATGGAATTAGCGGCTCTTTGCCATAGCGCTGGTGAATTGTTTAAACCCATAGGCAATCGCTTAAACTGAAATTTCGCGTCCGGGGTACTGAACAATGTTTTGGTGGAATCACTAATTTCAAGTTGATATTGGTGGAATCACTAATCGCATCTAATACACTGAAATATTTCGCCTTGCCTAGCTGACTCAAAGTTTCATTCACATTGCGTAGCGGGAACGAGTCAACAGTTGTAACTCTGTTCAATTTACGATAATCTACAACGAATCGATAAGACCCATCCTTTTTCTTAACTAATAAAGCTGGTGTATTCCAGGGGCTAGAGCTGGGTTCAATGACCTGATGTTTTAACAAGTTATCTATCATTTCTTTCATGATACCTCTCTGTGAATAAGGAATTCTGTAAGGGGCTTGAGCTACAGGGGGGGATGACCCACTATCAATTTTGTGGTGTTCGACTTTACAACATCCCAGATCCCATTCATGATGCGAGAATGCTCCTTCAAATTCATATAACAAGTTCTCTAATGGTATTCTTTTATCAGGGGTTAAATGATCCAAATGGAATAAATTTAGAAATTTTTCTTAATCTATTATAACTTCTTTTTCCTCTTCAATAGTTGTACTCAATTCCACCCTTTCCTCATCTGCCTCATTTAAATTTCCAATAATTTTATTTGCCTCTAAATTTAATGTTTCCCCAGAATAATTCAATAAACGAATAGGAATGGTATCATTTTGCAAAACCTTAACCAATACCTTAGCTGCTAACAACCCTGGATCAGAAAAATCTTTAGGTTCAAGTACCCCAATACGATTTTTAAACGCTGTACTCACCAATTGACCTTCACAAATAATTTCAGAATGCGAAGGAATGGATAATTTATGCTTACATTTAACAGAAACAGTCTTCATAATTTCTCTGATGTTAGAGACTTCAGTTGAGTCACTTTGATTTCTCGACTTTGGCCTTTTTCCCATAAAGAAAATGTTATTATTTTTGGCATGTAAACTATTGCTTTGAAAATCAATAACAAAACCATATCTCCTTAGAGAATCTCTTCCCAATATAGCTTGATAAGGTATATCTTCCCTTCTTTTCCAAATGTAACATTTTAACATGTATCTTTTTATACCAAATTTAAATTTAATTAGATATATGCCTTCAGTAGGGAATTTGTGTCCCGTAACCCCAACCAAATTTATAGCGGGTTCTGTAACCTCAGTAACTTTATACCCTAATTTAATTATTTTTTGTAAAATGTCTTCACCTAATAGCGTTACTTTGGCTCCGCTATCCACTAAAAATTTAACATTAATTTCCCCTAATTTGCCTTTAACCATCAATTCTTTGGGTTCTGCTGAAATGTGTGCCAATAAGAGGGCTTCCTCATCGCTTACTGCTCTCTTTCCTCTTCGGCTTGGAGAGGGGCTGCTCGCACGTTTTTTGGCTGAGCAACTTGTTCTTTTCCTTCGCGCTCATTAGCTGCTTGTTCTCGAGTGTTGTTTCTATTGTTTCTACGCATTCTTTCACGACAATATCTAATCGTATACCCCGTTTATGGTAGTAGTAACACTCATAATTGTTTACAGGAGGTCTACGGCAATCTTTATCTAAATGTCCGTGCAGATTACAGCGGTAACAGCTACGCTCTTCTCGCGCTCGATTCTCCTCTGTCCCTCGGTTGGTGTCTGGAGCCTTTCTCGGACTGGGTGGCTGCTTCTGTCCGGTGGGACGGCCACGTTCATTCGGTTTACCTGCATTCATCGGATGCGCTCTAGGCCTATTTCCTTTATCTTTCTCACGCAATCTTTCCTCGATACGCCTACCAATTCTTTCTTCTGTTTCGGCACTAACAGTAATGACTATTTCTCCTTTTGTTTCCTTTCCTACAGCATTTAATGCATAGTCCTCTGATCCCCATCTCTTAATAATTTCTTCCTCCTCTTCAGCCTGTTCTATTGCTTGTTTCAACGTTACTGGTTTCTTAAACATGACAACTCTTCTCAGTGGTGGTAATAACCCTTCAACGAAAAAGTTCTCTAATTCTTTCTATTAAAACCTCTTGAGCATAGGCACGTTTTATTTCTGCTGGTTCCCCTTCACCTTCTACTTCTCGCTTGGTTTTATTTCCCAAACTCTGTAAACGCGTCGCATAGTGACGTACTGATTCTTTCCCACCTTGTCTACATTCTATAAAAAATCTCTCACTTTTTCCTTTCGGTTCTTTTCCAAATCTTTCCTTCAATGCCTCTCGTAATGCCTCTAAGTGTTTACCGTTTTCATCTCCCCATCTTCCCTACAATAGAAATGTGCGTCCCCAGTTAGCTTAATTTTTGCAATATAGAATTTTGCAGCTGGCGTCCAATTCATGACCGTGCTAACCTCATCAATTTTGAGGAAAAAAGTTTCGAGATCCGTAGATCCATCGTATTGTTTGATTTCACTAGCTAACGCAAATGACTGTGGCGGGGGGGCTTGCATTGGAAGTGGCGGAGGAGCGGGCGCTCTTAGTATTAACTGACCCTGGGGCTGACCCTGTGTTTGTGGCATGTTTAAAATTTAGGATTAAGTGAAATATTCTTATCTGCCTGAACAATCTAGATTTAAGTAACTTGTTTCCCGTCCTTGGGCTTAATTGATAATTTTACTTAATTCTACTTAAATTTATCTTATGAATACTTAATTTATGCAAAACATGCAAATTACATAAGTTATGCTTATGCAAATGACTCTTTTGAATATTCTAATGAGTTTATGTTCTAAATTTTTCCAATCTTAAATATCAAATGGTGCAAATATTTCAATGCTACTTTATTCTCTCGCACTCAGAAAAAATGACGCTACAATATCCTGTCCGACTGCGCCATTTTTAATGTGAGGTTCCTGGGGATAATTATGAAAATAAGTGGTCGAATGAATAATTAATTATTTATAAAAGACAGCGCCAGTGGATTTTACTTTCCACAAAGTTTTTATGATAAAGTTTATCCCTTTCACACAAACTAGATTCTTCCCGCTTAAACAGGCCCGGCCAAGTGAGGAGAAAATCAAAGTACTCTAGGCAGTTTTAACATATAAAATAGAATATTCATTTGGAACATTCAACAGTTGTATAAAACAGAAATAGAGATAATAAGAAAAAAAATTTAATCAATGAGGTGTAAACCAATGTGTCAATTGTATGTCAATTTCAAGAATGAAAATCTTTAGAATACTTCAGTTTGTAAAAAGAAAGACTTTATCGTTGTATCAAACAGACAATTTGTATTAAACAGATAATTGGTATCTCAGAAATAAATGATAGAGTATCAGAATTGACTTATGATAATTGTAATAATTGTAATTATAATTCTTAAGACAAGAATAGATTTTTGGAAATTCAACAATCAAATTCATAGATTTAAAAATATTCTCAAACGACTTGTAAGTCTTAACTGTTTAATAATGATAATTAAAATATAGAAATATAGAATCACTGTTCTGTGGAATTTTGTATTAAATGATTTAACAGTGAAGAAATATGTTCTTCTGACTGGACTTAATTTAGATATTCAAATTTCTGGCAACATTATAACTAATATCAAGACTTTATGTAAGGTAACAAAATGATCAGACTGGAGCAATTAACGCTTAAAGGGGTGATAGAATTGAACTGAATTGTAACTTGACTCTAACATGTAATTATCTTTCCCACTAGAATTTTAGGAAAAAGAATGTTCCGTTTCCATTTTAAGTGAATAGAAATTGAAATAAAGAAAACATTAATAATATGAATAGAATGGCCATTGAGACATTAAATTGGAAATGGGCTTTACCATGTCTTCTCGAATCTGTCTGCTCTTGGATGGCTCTCGCTCTCTGGCTCCGTCGAAACGCCTGGAGGGAGGGGTGGACACCTCTTCAGAAATGGCTGGTAGGTTTCTCTGCTAGGCTCCTTCTTCCATGATGAAATTTTTATACCGTTCTGGGCTGGCTTTTCTCTCTCAAACTAACATTAGTTTTTTAACTATTAAATTGATGGAGCTGGTTCTCAGCTAGGTGGAGTATACTTAAAAAATCTCGGCATCGAGCTAACTCAAAGAATTACGTGGTGTGAACAGTAATTAAGAAAACTAAACTTAAACAGGAGTTAAAAATATTAATTTAAAATTTCCCATCTGAATTCATTAGAATTTCAGATAGAGGCCGAATTGGAATATAATAAAAATGTGAGTAGGGGTACCGCACACCCGATTCTCTTAAAATCAAAACTTCTACTCCTGAAGATTCTCTCTTTGGAACTACTGACAAAACAGATCCAGTTTCCTTAACCAATCAAACGTTCGAATACACGCTAGACATCACCAAAAGGTGATTCTTCAACCAATCAAGAACTTGGTAACATTTCTCAACTTATTTGAAATTTATCACTCACGTGACAATTAGTCACATCTGGCCATCTTCATCGTTCAAGGTTCACTCTTTGTTTGTTCTTAAAAACATGTTACCCTCCTACATCCCGTCTCGAATTCGATCCTAACAACTTTTCCAACTCTGCCAATACTCTTGGGCCCTATAACAAAAGTCAAACAATCCTATTCTATAAGGTGTAAATTGAATCCTTGACAACCCCCTTGCTGTTGACAGCAATTCTGGCACCGTTTAAGGGCTTCTTAAAATTGAGCAGAGAAAAAACATTTAAAATATTATTTATTATTTAATTCTTTACTATCTCTGAATCCGTTCTAAATCTTTCAAAAATGCTAAACTTACAACCCCATGAACAATCCTAACGTGAATAAATTATTAAATTTGCATAATTAACGTTAATAAATTCTAAATTCTAAAACTGGCTAAATACTCATTCTCGAAATCCTACAGGGCCAAACAAGTGGAAATCGCTCGGGGCGAGGTCCGAGCTGTAAAGTGGATATGGGAGGACCTCCCACTTGAATGATCTAGTGGTCTGATTGGCACTATGAGGACAGGCATTGCCATGCAGCAGCAACACCCCTTTATTGAGGAGGCCTGGTCACTTCCAGTGAATGGCAGCATGAAGTTTCATCAGAATCGTGCAGTACGAGGCAGACGTAACTGTGTGGCCACGTTGCTGGAATTCGGAGAGCAGTACGCTTTGGCAATCTCAGAACACCGCCAGCATGATTTTCCCGGCCAATGTTGTGCGCTGGGGACGAGGGATGTTTCCACTGCATGGAGGCATGCTTTGTCTCAGGCTCATAATGGTGCACCCAAGACTTATCACCCGTGACAATCCGAGAAAGCATGTCGTCCCCTTTAACCTAGTAGCGCTGGAAATGGTGCAATGACAATCCCATTCTCTGGCTTTTGTGTTGTGGCGTAAGCTGGCGTGGCACCCAGCGGGAGCACACTTTATTGAAGCCTAGCTGCTCATGCTGTAAGCCTGGCCACGTAAACAACCAATAGCGGTTGTTACAGCGTCGACGGTTACCCTCTTATCTGCTCGGATGATGTTCTTCGACGCGCTGCAACGTTTCTGGCGGGGCTTTCTCCATTGGCCGACCGGCTCGATGCTCGTCTTCGATACTTGTCCGCCCTTCTGAGAACTTCTGCGCCCAATTATGGATTGCCTGACATGACAGGCAATGTTCACCATACACAGGCAGCATATCCTTGTGGATATTCTTTGCTTCATATGTTTTGGCCACAAAAAACGCACAATGGCATGTGGTAGGTGGTACGTGTACTTGGGGTACCGCCATCTTGTACAGTCACATAGAGATAGATATATACCAGAGGTGGAAACTCAATGATAAATCAAGGGATTTGGGATCAAGTGCTCACCAGGGCGGCGCTTCGATTCGCATGAAGAATAAGCAGACGACGTTGTTGCTTAATATGGCATTTCCAACGTTCAGTGTCCCTAAACAGAGCGCGCGTTTCATATTAAATTTTAATTTTCGCACTATTCTTCTTTTGCTCCTGGAGAGTGCTCTTTCAATAATAATAATAATAATAATAATAATAATAATAATAATAATAATAATACTTGTAACAACTACAAGGGAGTAACCAACTGGATATATTCCGGAAGGTAAAACCCTGTGTTGTCCCCCAACAGGCTTACGCCCAAAACGGGGTTAATGAAAAACATTTTAAAATAAATAAGACAATTAAAAAGCCAACAATAAAAAGAATAATCAATACAAACAAAGCAATAAAATCAAGAACGGAAAACTAAATATAAGCGACCAAGCAATACAGCTAAAAAACCAAAACAAAATCTAGGTTCAAATAGGCCAGAGTCAAAGAGGGGAAAAAAAAAAATGAAAAATAACAAAAGATGATAATAAAAATAACTAAAACAAATTAAGAGAATAAATAAATATGAAGATCGTTAGAGTCTGATAACTTGACATCCTTAAAATTCTCGTAGTAATTTTTAATTAATTTAATTATAGGATTAATCCGTGCAATGTGTGAATTCCAACAAATAGCAGGTTTAATAATAAATCTTCTACGAGTCGCCTTTAATGAAGGAAAATTAAAATCAGAAAGTAAAGAGCGTACCGCAATTCTATGATGAAAAACACTTAATAAAATATTAAAAAGATTGTTACTTATAATGCGATTTAAATTAAAGTCTTTATTATGGTAAGAAGACGAATTAATGTTTTTCATACGAGCTGCCACAAAAGAACTAAAACTGACACATTTACGTTGGATTTTATTCAGGACCTGCGAGTTGCCACCGAACCAAATCCAAACACAATATAAAATTTAGGGACTGACGAAAGCTTTAAATAAGGTACTCAGAGTTTTTGGACTAGAGAAAAAATGTATAGATCGCTTTATCATCCCAATACGTCTAGAGATATCCAGATATATCTGGTTCATGTGGCTAACAAAAGAGCAATTGTCAGCCAACATCACGCCCAGATCTCTAATAGTGTTAGTTCTGGTGAGGACGGCATTATTAACGTGATAATTATATATAAATGGAGTTATAGACCCTCCAAACGAGACAACGAAAGATTTTTGAGCGTTTAATTCAAGGCCGTTGTCTTTAGCCCATTGGTGTACACGCAACAATACCTCGTGTAATTCTTTACAAGCGTCCCAACCATTAACAGCATAAAATAATTTAACGTCATCTGCGTACATCAGTATTTTTGATCGAAATGGAGCAAGTACATGCGGAAGATCCGCAACAAAAATATTAAAGAGTAAAGGACCAAGCAGGGAACCCTGCGGTACCCCACTTTTGATGGGAAATATACAGCCAGGCTGATCAAGAAATCGTATTTTAAAACTTCTTCCCTTTAACATGGAGCTAAACCACTCCAGAGCAATATCGGAGAAACCAATATGTTTTAACTTAGCAATCAACAAGGAAATATTTACCTTGTCGAACGCCTTGGAAAAGTCCAGAAAAAGAGCATCAACCTGCATCCTATTATCCAAGTGATGAGTTACGTAGTGTAAGAACTTCGAGATTCGATTGTGTGCTTCTATTCGCACGGAAGCCATGCTGTACATCAGGAATATAGGGTTCAACATGTTGTGAGACTTGATCCGACACGAGTGTCTCTAGAAGTTTAGCCAGAAAAGAGATCAAGGTAATTGGTCTATACGCTTTTTGCACTGACGCTTCAGTTTTCTTCGGGATGGGATGAACAATCACCTTTTTCCAGGCAGTGGGATAACGGCCGAATGTCAGAGAGGTATTAAATAGATGCGTAAAAGGCAAAATCAAGGCAGTCAAGCAGCCCTTAAATATAAAATCAGGAATATTAGGTGATGTACAGGCTTTAGACGCGGACAATTCTTTGGCTCGATCCATGACTTGCTCGACAGATACAGTATTAAACCGAAAAGGGACATTGATACTCTTCCAGCATTCAGTAAGAGTGGTTACATCCGCCTTTAACATAATATCGTTATCCATAGAAGCGGCAAAAGACAAACCCAAATGAAAGCGCTCATCGTTATTGAGTTGCGCGGATTTACGTTTGTTCAAATTGAGACATTTGCGAGAAATGTTCCAGAAAGACCTCGGATTTTTACAGATCTGATCCTCAAGATGACTAAAATAAAGTTGCCGATCAGATTTCCATTTGCTCTTAAGGAGCCTTCTGGCGTTGTTAAATTCCATATAGTCATTATTGGACTTCGAAATTTTAAATCTTTTGTACCAGTATTGTTTGATGCCCCAGACATTTTTAGTATGGTCTGATATCCGGACAGGGAAAGTTGGATAATTCCTGTGCCTGTCACTGCGATTATAAGCTTTAGAAGTTTTCGTATACACTGGAATATCGTTATGAATCGCTGACCTAATCGTTGCGGTGATGTTCTCCCAAATAAAATCAACGTCATCAGACGCCAAAGCATGATGGAAATCACTATTCGATATTGTATGGTAGAGATTCAGATAATCTCCGAGGTGAAAATTGTAGTCCGACTCCCTAGGAAGGCATTGTATCTCAAAAGTCACCTGCAGATGCAGAAGCAAAGGCGGATGATAGTCGTCTGGTACAACCAGAGCAGTATCCGCTTTGCTAACAGAGAGATCAATGTTCGTAAAAATTTTATCTAAGTTGTCGCCGTGCCTGTTACGTATAGGATTGACGCTAACAAAGTCCATCTCACTTAGCCAGCTGTTGACGATCAAATTTCTCTGATAGCAGTAATGTGATTGATGACTCTGTTCCTTTCCGTCGGAGAAATTAAAATCTCCAACGATAATACAGTCTGATTGAGTTCGAAAGTAATAATCGGAAATTTCCTCAAGAGTGTTTCAAAGTCATTGTTGCGTAACGTCGGTGGAATATAAACATTTACAATAGCAAGCGAAGATGATCGACCCGACAAACCATGACAAAAATTTCAATGGCAACTAAATCCACTATGGCACTAATTAAATAATAATAATAATAATAAATTTTAAAATGAAAAAAAAATTATGCCCTGCTACACCTTTGTCTTTTCTGAATTTTATAAATTCTTATTTTAACTCTTTATTTCACTTTTTAAACCAAAAAGGAATACTTTTTTTTTAAAGTAAAAACAAGAATGGATGAAGGGGGTAAAAAGACAAAACATTTTTTTTTAAATATTTTATTTTTAGTAATTTTAGGAGGACAGGAGTGTAGAAAATTAATTGTTATAGATTATATTAAAAAACCAACTTAATTGTTTGAAAGTTTTGAAATTTGAAATTTATTCATCCAATAAACAAAGGGCCTAGATATGTATACAAAAAAAAATCCACTTTTGTGAATTCATTATTTCTTTCATTAAGATAATTTCAAAACTCTTTTGGCATACTTTAATTTTTTGTTAGCATGTTGTTTGGTTAACATTTTTAAATACTGTCCTAATCTCATTTTACATATTTAAATGATACACATTTAAATGATACACAAATGATACATAATAGTGTTAGGTACAATTCAGCATGAGAATGACAACAATATAGTGATTTCCAAGAAATAATTAGATGGATTTCTTGCAGAAGTTTTTCTGCTTTCAACTGTCAATCGAAAAGTAAAACACCCTTTAAAATCTTATGATTTATGGGGTTGTTTTAATAGTCAAAGTGTTGGTGAAATGATTTTTTTTTTTGTGAGCAGCCGGTTCCATGCAGAAGTTTATACAGAAATGATGGGATTCTTTATCACTCAATTATTGAGAAGATCTGTTCATCTGAAACAGGATAAAGTACCAGCTTATACATGCAAAAAATCGGAAAAGAGAAATAAGTGTCCTGAAATGGCCAAGCAATTTTGCCTGCCAAGAATCTAATTGAAAATCTATGGGCAATCATGATAAATAGAATACAGAAACCTATGTAAAGGACAAAAAAAGATCTCACTGAATGCATCCAAAATGTTAGAAATATATTACACAGAAACTTTGCCCTGACCTTACTAATATCATCGCCCAAAAGAATTGGGACTGTTATTACGGCAAACGGTGATTTTACAAAATGGTAAAATCAATTATATATATAAAAAAAAGATAAGACATTTCCGATTTAGCAATACGTAAAATTTTATTTTCGCTGACGCATTTTGTAACAACAATGTCTTCAAAGCAGTGATTAAATTTAATTGTTATTTTACTGATTTTTTTTTATTAATTTGTGCATTTAATTATTTTACTTTATTTATTCATTTAGCCAAGTTTATTTATTTAATTAATTATTAACTTTATTTTATTTTATTTTATTTATTGTATATGTTTATCATTTAATTAATCTATTCTTATTTTATTTGATATTTTAATTAAATTTTAGCTATTTTTTATTTATTTAATTTATTTTTATCAAATTCCATCATAAATATTTTATTTACTCATTTATATTTATAACTTAAACGTCGTTAAAGCGCCAAAATGCAGAAAACATTAGCAAGCAGTCTTCATAGTGCCGCCATCTTAATTTGACAAAAAAAGCTATGAGCTCACCTCCCTGTACAGTCATGCACAGAACCATCATTGTGCGTCACAATAAAACTAGACAGTCTGCTATCTAGCGGTAACAGTTACCCGCACTTAATTAAAAAATGAAGGTCGCAATGTAATGTAAATAAAATTTTGCACAATAAAAATTCTTCGCATATATCATAAATCGTTTAAGAAATATATAGATAAGTAGTTTTAGATATTTTTGTAAGATTAATTCAACAACGATTTTATATTTTGAATTATAATTCAAATATATTTATTCAAGTTCTAACACCTGGCTTGGTAATTTATGAGTTCTAACAAAGCACATAATTTTTCAATTAGTATTCTGTAGTAGTCATCTTATAAATTTAATAAAGTC
>JAHWFO010045367.1:6328-16670 GCA_023313115.1 Rhysida immarginata | reverse complement strand
AATAAATAAATAAATAAATAAATAAATAAATAAATAAATAAATAAATAAATTACACAATCAATGGTTTTCATACATTGAATTACATTTTTATTCAATTTTTTTTTTTTACAGACGTTAAAATAAATTCTATCATTTGCAATACAACCTAATATTTTACGTTAAATTGTTATTTATCATAATGTAACCAAGGGAGCTTTGGCGTGTCAGGTACATGCGCAGGGCGGTACACAGGATTCACGATTAATTCTTTAGGGATATTGACATGATGTATCACGTTGGTTAACAGGGTTCTCCCAGGTAGAGGTTTCTTCAGGTCGGGGATGGGTGATAATACGTCTTGCATTAAACTATTAATGTTCGAGCCTCGTATTGATTTCCCTCCGATAGACATAGTTCCTTTTTTATTCCATGTGATAACATCAGATCTCTTTCGTAGTGTCTCTATGAAACGTGTACATGGAGAGGGCTGCTCAACAGGCAAACTCACTACGTTTCCCGGTCGTCCGTCCTCGTTGTAAGCCTCTTTGAATCCGCTAACCATTGCGATATCACTGTCAGCGAGGGTTTTTTCTTTTAAGTCTGCAGGCGTGCGAAAATCGGGTGAATAGACGAGTTGTTGTGGATACAGATAAGTAAGTGTTTCTTGAAGGGATGGCTGTGACGGCGTTTGAGGCATTAAAGACGGGTTTGAAGGTGTTTGAGGTTCGGTTTGGGTTGAAAGACTTGTTCGTTTCGAATGAGCTTCACGACGCCTTGCTCTTAGATATTTTTGAAGTGTATTTAAATAAAGGTCCATTTTCTGATGCACATTCAAATCTGATGCTTTTAAAATCTCATTGATTTGAGAATCCAGTTGTTTATTACGTTTTTTTTTCAACATCATTAACCACACTAGGTTCAACCTTAGGTTGACCATGTTCAACGGGACGCGATGACACAGGGACGCTCTGGACCGTAGCGTGAAGGAACCTTTGATATTCGTGAGCAGGTAGTAAAACGTACTTTTGCATGTTCTTAACTAATTAATTTATCCAAAATAGGTGCAGCTGTGCTTCCTAACAAAAGTGGCAGCAAGAATCCTTTCCCACGTTGGTTCAGATAAGTTTTCTTGGCCATTAATGAAATTTTTTTATGGGCTAAACCTTTTATTTTCCGCAAATGTTGTTTAATGGGTGGTGTCCAGTCGACTCTACGATGTAGAATGTTATGACAGATCTCACACAGCGCTTTAACTTGATTAAGAGTGGCATGTTGCATTAATGCTTTCCTATGCTGAGGAGTCGAGTGTTTCAAAGCTCCTAGGAAATGACGATGTTTCACAACCAGAGGAATCATTGTTGTATCACCACCCTATTCAGCCGATTTTAAAATGACGTTCGACGGTTTTAAACCCGCGCTTTATCCGCATAAACCACGATAGGTTTTTCGGGCGGAAAAATCTTACTACGCAATCTGAGAGCATCAGGACAACTCTGAGTTAAATCAAGTAGTAAATAACTATGTGGTTCCCGAGTGGCATCTTTAAAGGCTTCATTGAGTAAACGTCCGTAGCGTGTTTGCGATGCCAAGGTGCGAATCTGTCCTATGTCTCTAGGTGACTTTAGCAGAAAGATAAACTAGGTATTTAAACTTATTGTACGGATGATTTTTGAATGAGCAAAGAGGTTCTGAGTTATTAACAACACAGAGAAGTTGAGATGATGACTGTAGCGCGTGTAGATTTGCTCAACAAGGTCGTTATTTTTCACTTTATTTAATAAATCGTCTAAAATCAGTAAAGCCTGTTCAGGTATAAGTTCATGTATCAATTTTTCATCTGGCACCCGGCATGAAACGTAATGTTAGGTAGGTTCAGATTTTTAACAACCGGTGGGATTAAAGCTCCATAGCGGTAAATTATTTCCATAGGTGCCGGGTCCATCACTTCATCTCTATACTTTAACATTTCAGCTACTAATTTAGACTTGCCGCTGCCCGAACAACCAGCAACAAGAGCCGAAAAGTATTGCGTAAATTTAACAGTTGCATTTATTTCCATGATGAAAAAAGGGGGAGATAGAGAAAATTTCCGTAAGAGTTTACAAAGGCTATGTTGAATGTTGAATGACGCAAATCTCTTTTTAAACGCACTTTATTTCAAAAAGCCACAACTTACGTAATTCATACTTAGCGAAATTATCCGATGTACAGTTTATCACAAAGGATTACAGGTAAGGTTGTTTTTGGCAAAGCCGGAATTTCTCCATAGACAGTTTTTGCGTTTTACGGGATTTTCACCGTAGATAGTTTTTGCGATTGCGGAATTTCTCTTCAGACGGTTTTTACGATAGCGGAATTTCTCAGTAGACAGTTTTTACGATTGCACTATTTCTCTTCAGACGGTTTTCACGATAGCGGAATTTCTCGGTAGACAGTTTTTTACGATTGCGATATTGCTCTGCAGACGATTTTAACGGTGTCGAAATTTATCGTTAAGTCGTTTTATCTTACGTGAAATATCACCAAATAAGCTTGTACCCCACAACGTTTTTAAACAACCCTACAAGGGATTTATTTTCGAGGATAATTATCCGTTTGGGTGTTGGTGTTATTATCAATGTAATACATTATTTTTAAAATTTCCTCATAACCGTTCATACAATGCAATGCAATCAATAACAATAATATACAAGCACTACAAAGTCGAAGCAATGATCCTCTTTGTATGAGGGGCGTAGATCGCTCCATTGGTTTCATTAAAGAAACTTCAAAGATCAAAAAAGACCACAGATATTTATGCAGATATCGGTCATCAGCTTTATATATTTACGTGTTTACAGTGTGAATGTAGGATCTAAACTGAAACAACAAGGATTTGAAATCGAAGGTCTCTCCAGAGGGATCGGATCAACAGCAAACAGTCATACAAGCTATCCAAGGTTCCATCCCACGGGTCTGGGAACGCGTCGTAAGGCGAGACCCAAGAACTAGGATTCCCCGAATGTTTGGAAACACTAAGGCGGACTTCAGTTAACGGAGGGAAATCAATACGAGGCTCGAACATTAATAGTTTAATACAAGACGTATTATCACCCATCCCAGACCTGAAGAAACCTCTACCTGGGAGAGCCCTGTTTACCAACGTGATACATGATGTCAATATCCCTGAAGAATTAATCGTGAATCCTGTGTACCGCCCTGCGCATGTACCTGACACGCCAAAGCTCCTTTGGTTACATTATGATAAATAACAATTTAACATAAAATATTAGGTTGTATTGCAAATGATAGAATTTATTATAACGTCTGTAAAAAAAAAATTTGAATAAAAATGTAATACAATGTATGAAAACCATTGATTGTGTAATTTATTTATTTATTTATTTATTTATTAGAGATTAAAAGTAGCCACAAACAAACACAAATTCAATCTGAATACGAAAAGTTTATTTGAACAAATGAATGTACAGAAATTGAATAAAACAGATGATAATAATAATAATTAGAATAATTAAACAGAGCAATTTAAAGGTTTACAACATTGGTTCCATTTGGCCTTTTGACAGATATTAAATTCAGAGCTGCTAGTATATTCGTCTTGGATGATTTCACATTTCACGAGTAAGTCGTTTAAAAGCAGTTCATTTGTATAAGTGTTGTTCAAGATGTCTGCCGTAGAATAACCCCTGGCTGCTAATTTCAGATAATGTAGACAGTGATGACCGCATGTGTCAGACATCTGATGTTGCACTATTCTCGTGTTGTAGATCCATTTTTCCGCGCGCATAAACATGAACGGTTGGAATTGTGGTTGAGGAAACATTCCGAAAGAATCAAAGATGTATGCTTGTTTGCTGGACGGTATAAAAAAAGCCACCCAATGCGAGCCTGGCTTACTGGAATCATCCGCATTAGCAATGAGTAAAGATGGATGAAGAGGTTTGAGTTGAAGCACCAAATCCGCCGGGAAAACACCTCTTGCCATAGTACATGTGAATGGATCTCTCGAGAGAGCCCTCCATAGCTCTTGCGTATCCATCGACCTTAATTCGTGAATTCTAAGCTCACGGTTCTGTCTTTATTGATTTCCAGGAGATTCTGATATTGACAATAAGCAATCAGATTCACCGAATTAGCTAAAGGCTCGGAAAAATGAACTTCAATGCTTAACGTACCGTTACGTATAAGGTTATATCTATCAGTATATTAATTCCTGTCCCCCGAAAGATCAAAGGCCAGAAATGTGTAACCAGAACCGTAATCGAACTGACTGATGTCAACATCTCTGTCTTCTTTCCAAATCCCAAGTGCCTTCATGGAATGAACAAACTCTCTCAGGTATGACCCAGAGGAAACATTCGGCGTCAGAGGGTTTAGAGGAATTGCATGAGTATCCAATGAGAGGGAGAAGAAAGATAGATTGAAATATTGAAAGTTGAATGGATTCGAAGTAAAGGAACCATTCTGGGCTTCACTCGATGCAAAAGCAAAAATCAACCGGGAGGGAATCTGACCCATAATTAAGTTCTGTATGACGTGGCTTTTAGTTCCAGTAGCAATACTCACTGACCTCATTTCAACCCGTCCGATAGGGTAAAACGCGTTAGTTGTCCGCAGAGTCTTCGCATGTGCTAATAGCGTGGCTGTGTTAACTTTAACTCTCTCAACATTCAGCGTTGCTTTTCGGATTGTAATCTGATAATTGGGATTAGCTACATCAGACATCAGAGCAAAGGAGGGTGTACTTCTGTAAAGCCTCAGACGAAAATCCGTAGAGTTTAGTAGCAATCGACACTGCCGAAAGATGTCTAAATGGAGCGGGCCTTCCATGTAGTAAACGCCGTTTCGTGCGAGTTTTTTACCTAACTTAAACCCATTGTTTGTATCGTCAACACTGTCCATTTTACCGCCCGTGTCTTTACAATACCCAACTGTTGTGAGTTGACTTTGTTTAGAAGTCTGACCATAGTTCAAAAGAGTTTCAAAATCCGCTCTGTATGGATATAAGTTATTACTATGACTAACTAACATATCACCTAGATAGCAATCGACTTGTGAGAACAGCGAATGTAAGAAAAGGATCACAGGTCCTGTTTTATCACCAGCTGGTAACTGTCTATCCCCTTTGTTGATAACGATTTCTAAGCTTAATGTAGTTTGATCGAGATCCGTGTAAAAATCTGCCAAACCAGGTACGTAGAATTCAATAGGCCCGTCTTGGCTGATGATGGCTGTTGGTTGGTACCCCGTGACGTGTCGTTTTTCCTGTTGACCACTCGTGTGAGGTATAGAAAAAATGTCGAGATCGCTGTTGAGACATTCAGTGCTCAGATGGTGTATTATTGATGCCATGATTACGTATGTATTAGGCGAAAACTGATGATAAAGGACGTATGTTTAAAATTGGCTTAGAACGTAATTTTGCCTGTCTTTTTGTTGACTTCTTCTGTTTCTTCCTCTTCTTCTTCTGTTTCTTCTGCTTGTTTTTCAGCTTTTTTGAACGCTGCACTCGACTTCTTTGTCTGTATTCACTCTTTAGAAAGGTCTCCACGCTGTTGCTTCTGGGCCTTTTTACATGTGAATGAGTAGGAAATGCTGAATTTCGTCTTTTAACGTGGCCTCTACCTCTCTGAACTCTAGAACCCATTTCCTGCATGGCATTAGCCTGTGACAAAATGAATTTTTGTCAGTTTTTAATTAAAAAGGAACGATCTTGAATCATGTATTGATCCGTTACTATAGTCCCTCAAAGAGGAAAAAACATTAATGAAAAGAAAGCTCATTTTAATTTCCTACCTTGTTGATGGACCACAATGTGATTCATTGCTTTTGTCAAATCTTGTTTTTTTTTTGTGTGTTTTTCCTCCCTTTTGAAATGTGAAATTGATTCATCGCCAGTGTGTTAGGCCTGTGGAACTCTGGTTTGGTTTTGGATTCTGCCTCCTGCCCGCTCAAGATTCAAATGAGAACTTAGTGACTTCGCCACCAGAGGGCTCTGAGTACACTGAACCAATCACAAAGAACATCGGCCATCTAGATTAATCAGATGCACTTGTGTTCGACTGCACGTGTTTCCAGCCTTTCAATCCTACCAGAATTCAAAGCGCCAGCTTCAAAATAATATTTAAGGAGGGAATTACCAAACAATAAGCACTGGTACTCATTCTTGTGGAACAACAGACTGAAATGATGCTGCTCTTGCTACTCATATTTGTCATATCTCAGGGAAGGAACAGCGACGATCGTAAGTGACTAGGCTTAAGGTTACCTGAATCGAACTTGGTTTACTTGGACCTATTGACACTGAAAAATGAACTGATGTTTAAAACAGAAAGGGACATTTGACTTTGACTTTCCGAATTTTTTTAGGGTTACAGTATCCCTCCCTTATAAAAGGAATACATGACATGTTCTGTGTCATGGACTTATAACAATATGTAAATTTATTCATTTATAAATTGATCCTTTCTTTGCTCTTATACTGCAATTTATTGTTTTGTCATTGCTTAGGCCTATTTCTTCCCTAGATTACCTAGTTGAGTCATAACAATGTTTCAATAAGATTTTGTTTTGTAAAAATTGGCCCTTTTGATTGTAACTTGTTATTATATCTCTGCTTAGGCCTATTTATTTATTATTAACGACAGATAAAATTATTTCCAATGATATTTATGAGTTATTAAGATTTTGTCTTTCAAATTAAGCATTTATGAATCAGATATAAACTCTTGTATGAACTTTTTTTTGACAAAAATAAAGTTACGATTTCTTTTGTATTATGTGTTTCTCCTTACTTTACTCACTATTATTCTATCATTCTATCACAACCCCCAGCCTCTTTTATTCGTGATGACAGCGACTGTTTGAGATTTTGACCATGTATCACATTATTAAAAACGGAAACACCGCCCTATAGGGCGTGTGGACCGAGAATCTTATCCATGGATTTGAGTAAAGGTGTTGCAAAGCGAAACAGATTTTAAAATACTGAACCAATCCCATTGCCTCTCTGGTAAACCGACCCTCTAAACACAGGTAAGCCATTCCCTCTCTGGTTTAAATAGTAACGCGAAATTGCTTCTTGGCTCGGATGATAGGGGATATGCATCTTGAAGTAATTGAAGAGGAGAGAAAAAAGCAATCAACCTCGCACTACAGTTGTTTCTTACGAAAATGTAATTTCACTACGGTTTTGCCTGTTAAAAACGAGAGCAGATTCCCATGGTCTGAATAAACCGCGATTTCAATCGTGTCTATGACATTTTTACTTAAGGGAAAGTAGTCGGGTGAATGAAAAGCCTGATAAATCACTTCTCGTCTGGCATGTGAAACGGGTATGATTCGTAGGAGCGGAGCGAATGTGTTACCCACATCCTGCGGCTGTATGATGTCTGTATACAGATAATAACCATGTATGCCACGTGTAAGATCTATTGGGGTTGAACCCTCACCAATAACGAGTTCCAAGTCGGAAAGATCAGCTTGTAAACCCAATGTGTAACATAAACCCTCTCTAAAACTAATATAGCGGCCTTCTGTGCATTTGAAATGAAAACATTTGTTAGGTGTGAGATTGATTTTATAAAAAGCCTGTTCTTTCAATGGAATCAACTTAACGAGCGCCTCAACAACGTCCCTACGACTATCATAATACCCTTTGGGAATTTTTAAGATGCACTGTTCTGGACTGTCAGGTGGATCAAAAATAACACAACCGATAAATGCGTCATCTGTGTCGTTTAAGGGCATAGTAATAAGCGTTTTCAATTTCTTGTTCAGAAACCTATCAGGTATAAATCCAATGTTGACAGCTGCTGGGAATTCAATGAACTGTGTTGAGGACCCCGTAAACAATACAAGATCATTAACCATCTTTGTCTCGATACCCGCCGTTCTAAAACTATCTTTTAGAAAGTCAATAGCAGCTACCCTACTTTGCAATTTGGTGCTCTTAAATTCAACAATTTTTTGGTATAGAGGTGCCGACTTGGGATACCTTAACATAACAGAAAAATCGGACACCCACTTAAACAACAGGTTGTAATCCGGGGTTAGAGAGAAACGTTCCTCGTAGAATATATTTGGCGAAACATTGAACACCTTACAGAATTCGGGAGTGTTAAAGCGAATCCCGACATTCAGAGGCAAACTCATGGTGATGTTTTGGTCTAAAGAAGTGTTATGGTAAAAGAGAACATCTTTCAAATAGGCTTGTAACACCAGTTCAACTTCGATTATGAAAGACTGGAGTGTCGGAATTCTTACTGGTGAAACAATGTTGAAATCGATTTGTTCATCTATGTGATCATCCTTGAAACCTATTTCGAAAGTGTTGTTTACAGTCGTAATGTTCTTGAAGAGGGCTGGGAAATGTGTTTCCGGTAAACCAACCTCCCATCGCGCCTGGAAACGTAGCGTCCTCGGCAGTCTTGTAATAAAATGAGCTCTTGTATTGGCATGAATTTGTTCACCAGTAAGTGTGTTTGATGGTAACGTAACATAAAAATCAGTGTCTTCATACATGATGGCTGTACTCGGACCCAATTGTTGTCAATCGCTACTTGTCAAGCATTTAAAAGATCTATGTCTCGTACCCAGCTGTTCATGCTGGCAGGGTAACCTTGCCATTTCACAAAAGCTTCGCGAACACCGCGCCTCGTGCGCCTGCAAATAATCTGTGCAATGTTAAAAACTTCAGGCTTTTTCACCTTTTGTAACTCCTGATCGTAGAATACACCTGAGATCTCGCTGCCATCGTAATCTTTAATTTTATACACAACAGGTTTTCTGTAAATGATTTTTGAAACCTCAAACACCTCCTCAGTCCAGTTTGGAAGATAGCCTTTATCAAATATGTTTTTCACTTTTGAAATACGTATGTAATCTCCAATTTGCAACCTTGGATTTGTTTGTGGTTCTGCAATTCTGTTGTTTCGACCATAGAGCTGGGGCATTTCGTTCATTGACTTCAGCTGGCGCCATACCCAGGGCTCTATGATTGCGGTGGTTGTAGCTTAACACGAGATTAGGTAAGACATCGATGTATCTGTGTTTGTTGGTAAATGTAACGAACTTAAATATTCTCATTTTTAACGTACGGTTGAATCGTTCGATCGTAACAGCTTTCAAATCTGATTCTGTGGTGAAGAAATCGATGTCGAGTTCTTTAAAATAATCTTGAACATGCTTGTTTAAAAACTCCTTCCCTTTATCGCTGTTCACCTTTACAGGAACACTGCTGAGTGTGAAAATTTTTTGAAAGGCTTTCTTAAGTTCAAGCCCTTTCTTCGTTTTTAGAGGAATCACTCACGCATAGCACGAAAAAACATCGATGCAGGTAAGTAGAAATTTATAACCATCGTTCTGTTTTGACAGACTGGTTAGATCAACCAAGTCCACTTGAAATTGCTCAAATGGCGCATATACACGCATGTGATTACGTGGGTAATGATGACGCACCGGTTCATGCAGTGTATAAGCTCTCACACCCCTTAACCATTCACGTGTTTCTTTTTCAGAATGATTTGTTTGTTTAGCTAAACCTTTCAAACCACCAAAACCCGCAGCATTAGCGGGGTTAGAAAATGCATCATCCATGACCAAAATTTGAATTAAGTTATGTAAAGAACACATCTGCATTTATTTATTTATAAACAGGTATATGAGAGTTCAGACTCTCAATGCACACTTGTCAATTGAAACAATGTAGCAATTAGTTGAAAATTAAAAATAAAACAATACACCTTGAAACAGCAGTAGTTTTATTTAGAAGAAACTGTAAAAGAGCTTGGAAAAAATTTGGTTACCCGAGAAACAATAGTTAATTAGTAATTAGGCAATTAAATGAAATAAAATTACCTAATGAAAAACGAAAATCTGGATATAAACTTAAAAATTGGATTATGACTATCAAAAACAATTAGTATTTAATGGTTTTTATATGTTAATCAGTTTTAATTGTTGTTACCGTATATACTACAAGGTAAATTATTTTCTTTTCTTTTCCGAATATACGAGCACTATGTGCTCATGGGAAATTCATCTTATTATATATTTATATGTTTCTTACATTGGAATAAATAAATAAATAAATAAATTGTAATTTAGCCATTCTAACCAAACTGAGACTTTAAGATGGAATTTAGTATAAATATTAGTTAAAAATATCATTTAATTTCTTTTCTTATAAAAAAAATTATTTAAAAATTAATTTATATAGTTATTAGCATTTTTGATTTTTTTTTAAAAGGTTTCTAAGAAAATTTTAAAAAATAATATAGATTTTATTATAATTAATTTACTTGATTTTGATGTCTTTATTTCTTGAGTTGTGGCTAGAAGAAATGAAGGGGGGGGGGGGGG
>JAHWFO010045364.1:0-18738 GCA_023313115.1 Rhysida immarginata | reverse complement strand
GTAAAAAAAAGCCATTACCTTATCGAGAAGGCAAAGCTCGAAAGTCTTTGGGCTGGCTAGTTTCAGTGGATATGAATTAAGGAACGAAGATTAATGATTGAAGACGCAGGAAGTTGTTGCTCTTATAGGATGGGGCGAGATAATCGCCTGATTTTCCCTGACTGGATCTGCAAGTGTTCATAGTACATGCCTTCCTTTTCATAGAGTTCTTGCGGCGAGCCTTTCTCAACAACCTGCCCCCGGTCGAAGACGGCTATCTGGTCGGCGTTTTGTATCGTTGATAGTCGGTGGGCTATGACGAGGCACGTACGACCTTCACGTGCTTTTTCCAAAGCTTCTTGTACAATCTGAAAAAATAAATTTAATTATAACAAGTCAGAAGGTAACAGTAGTGTTAAGTCGGTAGGTATTAAAATTGAATAGAATATGAGTTTAGTTTATACTAGGGAATCAAAAAGTAATTTAGTAAATTTTTCACAGCAAAACGGTCATGCATTTAAAAAAATCTACTTCTCAACATAACAACCATTCACATTTAAGCATTTGTCCTAACGTGAGACCAACGTTTCGATGCCCAAAGCGTAGAATTCGTTAGGGCTGGGAGTGAAGCCATGACCGCACAGCTGTTTTCACCTCATTGTCGCTCTAGAAGCGCGTGCCAGCAAAATGTTGCGTTAGAAGGTGAAAGTCCGAGGGTGCCAAATCTGGACTTCGTACTTCCAGGACTGCAGTTTTTACGACACTGATGAAGCAACATGGAGACGCGCATTTTCATGGAGACTGTTGACTTCGTCCATAGCCTGCTGCGGACGCTTTCGGCGCAGAGAAGCTCGTAGCCGTTCTAATGTGGCATAGTAAGCAGCTGCGTTTACCGTTTCTCTTGTGGCCAGAAAGTCAGCAAGAAGAACACCCTGGCTGTCCCAAAAAACAGTAACCATGACCTTTCCTGCGGAATGTGCTGTCTTGATTTTTTTTTTTTTGGAGAGAGAGACTCTGTTTCCACATCATGCTCTGTCGCTTGAAGTGTCATTCCTTGTGGTACCGAAACAAATGCTCCAAACTGTAAGGATGCGGTTCTTCTTGTGCACTGATGTCAGCTGCCTAGAGACCCATTCTTGCGCTAGGCATTCCGAAACTTCGTGGATGATGTGGTGCGCAGTTCCGTAAGAAATGTGCACTTCCAGTACCACTTCTTGGATCATTACCTGCTGAATCAGTGTTCACCGTTTTTTATACAAACGTCTTAAACTTTATGCCTATAAAGTTCAAATTGTGCAAGCTTTGAAACCAAGTGATAAATCACAACACCGAGCATATGCTACTGAAGAAATGTTACGACAAATTGACAATGACGAAGATTTTTTGAAGTCTGTTGTGTTTTCAGATGAGGCAACTTTTCACGTATCTGGTAAGGTATATGCGGATTTGGAAATCAAAAAAATTCCCATGAAGTTCTTGAAGTCGAGTGTGACAGCCCAAAGGTCAACCGAGCCAACCGTTAACTCCACCAACTACCTTGGCATGCTTGAACAATACGCATTTCCACAACTTCAGAGGGCCAACCAAATGTTTTCTTCCAACAAGATGGTGCCCCTCCTCACTGGGCGTTAACAGTCCGAGATGCGCTTAATAGTGAATTCCCTCAGCGGTGGATTGGGCGAGATGGGTCTTTGTTGTGGCACTTCGTTCACCTGACCTGACACCTCCTGGACTTTTTCTTGTGGGATTTTCTTAAGGACAAAATGTACAGCAGTAAAATCAAAAGTGTGGCGGATTTGAAGTCTCGCATTGCTTCTGCAGTTAGTTTGGTAGATGAGGCGATGCTGGCAAGAATATACATGGGCAGAGGTTGAATATCATTTGGATGTTGTCCGTGCAACAAATGGTGCCCATAATGACTTTACTAATATACCAAATAAACTTTTTGAGTTGATAAACAAATTGTTGAAAACCATTTGTCTCTATCTGTACTAGTTTTATATATAATGATTAAAAGTTGTCTAAAACATTTTGGAACACCCTGTATTTTCAAACAGTTACCTGCACCTTTTCATCCGACTGAAATCTGCAATCTCGTAAGTACGAGTCGTGTTTTCTAAATAAATACCATTTTGATATTAAAAAAACTAGAACAGTTTTTTAAACATCTTAATTTTTATATGAAAGGACCTTAGTTTACTTTTCGATCTAATTTCCACCTCTGTTAAGGGACTTATCCTATCGTATGACCAGCTTCCGAATTCTATCCTCATAACACAAAAGCATAAACCAATCGTTTAGCCAATGCTTTGACTTTCCTCGGGAAGTACCGTGTCGAAGGGGAATAGTTTTTAAGCCAAATAGTGACGGTGACGAAACATGAGTCGCTCAAGTACACCGGAATCAAGACAACAGTCCATGGAATGGAGGCATTCAATATGGTAAAATCATGTGCAATGTGTTTTGGAATAGGCAGGGTGTTTTGCTTGTGGATTTTTTGCCAGAGGCCGATTTCTATGAGGATAGAATTACATATCAAAACGGTACTTACTTAAACAACATGCCTCGTACTTTTTTGAAAATGCGAAAGTCTCTGAAAACGTGGAATAGGGAGAAAAATTTGGCCTGTAATCGTAGAGTTGTCCTATATGGGGCAGTCGTTGCTGTGAAGTATATTGATTGCCGTAATGATTGATTTGTTGTACATAGAGATTTGAGAATTTTCTACATGTCATCTTAGAGGATCTGACGGCTCGTCGTTAACGCCTACTGCGTGAGGCTAAGGCGAAGCTTGGCTTCCACAGTGTCTGGAGATCCGGCGATGGGTTTTTTGTACGAAATTCGTCAGAATTTGTAGCGTTTCCATGAGCAAGAAACTCGATCAACAGTGGGCATTCAGCATAAGCTTCATGCACTTGTTTTTATTCACTTTGACTTCTACTGGGGACTTCTGAGATGGTGGAGAGTGGTATTTGCTACTTTAGCCGCTTTGTTTTTCTTCTCTGGTTGACAGAATCAAGATTTTACTGCCAGATGTTCCAAGGATTCTGTCTACAGAGATTCCAAATTGTGTGGTTCTCAACTGTTTCAGCAAGTGCTACTAGTGCGACTTTTCTGTCGAGATTGCTATTCTCGTTATATGTTCGTTGAGCAACTTGATAGTACCCCATAATACTGAAGAGCCACAAATATTTCGTGTTGAAGAAGCCCGAATAAACTCTTTTGGCATTTTGCTATGTTCTTGGGTCGTTTTCATTTGAATGATCCTTACATTGTATGCTAATAAAACATTAAAAAGTAGAGAGTTTATCACCACAGAATTAGAATCCAGTCTCCCCTACTTGAATATCTTCTATCTGTGACGAATGGTTCAAAATTCCATTTACCATTTCCCTCGACGTGTACCTTTTCATTTCCAAGTAAATCCAGGCCAAAAGTAGTACTATATCATATTATTCCTTACTTTACGAGACATTACCATAATTTTTTTTAATCTAGTATATGATTCACAGAAATATGTACAAGGATTTGTAATTATCTCCGACTTCACAACCTTCTATGCATTTTTAAACGGCATTTACTTAAAGTGAGCCATAAATCTAGAAATATCCAACTTACCTTTTCGCTTTCATTATCCAAAGCTGATGTCGCTTCATCGAGTAGAAGTATTCGAGGATTCCTTATGAGAGCTCTGGCGATGGCCACTCTTTGCTTCTGACCTCCGCTTAACTGAACTCCACGTGGTCCTAGACGAGTTTCATAACCCTGAAACATAATGATATGTATAATAAGTTGGCTGTCAATGAAACGGTTAATTCTAATTGTAAATTGATTTGATTCATACCAGTCGTAGAGAAGAAATAAACTCGTGAATGTTAGCCTGTTTAGCAGCATCAATGACCTCATGCATGCACACATCGTCGCGGTTGTTGGCGCCGTACATGATGTTCTCTTTGATCGTCCGGTTGAAGAGCGTTGGCTCTTGCGAAACGATGCCAACAAGGGAGCGGAGTGAGGGAACGTTGACACAACGCAAATCGTAGCCACTAATTGCCTTAGGAAAACATAAAATTTTATTTTAATTTTAAATTTTGCTACAAGTGAGGAAAGTATCAAAGATTAGTCAGAAAACGGAATACGGAGATGACAGCTTATTTGTTTCTATATGCTAATTAGTTACATTAATAGCGCGCCAACCTACATTAACATCTGGACACCTGTACTGACGCAAAGAGTTACAATGCCTTAGCTGGTATCAATCCGCGTTGAAAAAGAAATGGAAGCTATTCTAAGGCATCTGCTTGGTGCTTGTATTAGAAACCTCCCACTAATGAACAACAATTTTTAATAATTAAAAAAAACAAAACAACTCACACATACAGATTGTTTTTGTTTATTTATATAACTCGTCAAGAGATAGCGCTACTGTCATCGAATTGGTATAGATCTTCGAGCATGAAAATAGATAGAGGCGGCATAGCCTCTTGTTCTATGTCACCAGAGTTAGGTCACTTGACTTAGGCATCTTGATACCCCTACACACTAATCGGCCAAACCTTACAGCATTCCAATCGTTTGATTTATTACATGCCATATTTTAGCATTGAAAGTTCCAATGAACCGCAATGGTTCCACTAAACTAGATTCCTTGGAACCAATTTCGACTATCAATAATTTTACGTTATATTCATTCATGATAAATCACCCCAATTTGTTTGATATATTACATGCCGTATCTTATCATTGAAAATTTTTGAGGGTGTCATAAGGGTACCATTAGAGCACATGCTATTGTTTCGATTACAACCATTTTCAAAATGGTTCATTCCCGGAGCCATATTTATCAATTGGCGAAAATAGTTATTTATATCCGCTTCTTTCTCGTCATTACTTTTTGTTTGATATATTACTTAATATATCTCTTCATTGAAAATTGCTAGGTGGGGTCGTGAAGGTACCATTTGTGCACGTGCTATTGAACCGATTTAGATAATATTTGTGATTAGTTCGTGTCATGTACCATATTCATCGACTGACGAAAATAGTAATGAATAACTGCTTCTATCTCGTCATTACGATTTGTTTGATATATTACTTAATGTATCTTCCCATTGAAAATTGCTATGTGGGAAAATAGAGGTACCATTTGTGCACGTGTCAATGAATCGATTTAGATAATATTTGTGATTGTTTCGTGTCATGAACCATATTTATCGATGACGAAAACAGATTTTGAAAATCTTTCATAGCCTCGGAGGAGTTAGAGTTACGGACGGACGGACGGACAGACAGACAGACAGACAGACAGACAGACACTTTTCCCCACACTGATAGCATAAAGCACCTTTCGGTACTTAATAATGACCTTACAACATGCAAAATCGGTGAATGGGTTCATTATAAACGTAGATAGGGCAGGTATATCGCATTGAAGCCATGTAACTAATGCAAGGTTGTTGCATAGTTAATTTACAGATAATATGAGCAATGGAGCAGCAGAATAGAAACACACTCCGAGTTCTTTGGGAAAGTGGCATCAGAAATAGACAGGAGGCCAGTGAAAGATCAGGTGTACTTTTGAGAACATGTTACCGAATAATGAAGAAATTGCATTCAGGAGAAGACATCGAACTCAAGGTTGGATCAGGTAGACCCAATATACTAGAGGCTCATTATTCGACGCCGTATTGCACAGTTGGCCATTCACCTTCCACAGATTTAGTAAATGTGCTCTTGCCAAACATGGCCCAACAGATTACAATGAATGGAAACGTCTGGTAGAAGAAATGTGGGACAATATATCGTTTGATCTGTTTTCGATGGCATGCCCGGCAGATTGCAGGAGTGCTTGCAAAAACAAGGAGGGAAGATCAAGAAATGATTTTGTAGCACACATTATTGTCAAATGTTGCCGGTACATAACGATACCTTACTTGTATGGATGTCATGTTTCCTTATAGTAAAACGCTTGTTTTGGTTCTTGCCAATTTTTATGTTCCCTACTTTATTAATTTCATGGTTTTTTTATCCGAAGAGAAAAGGGTTATTTCTTACGAGGAATTGGAGTAACACAGTGAAACGGTAAAACTAACGCTTTGCGCATTTCGATTTTAGTTCGTCCTTACCGGGCCAAAGGTATAGTTTGTTATAGTACATTGTGTTATTCTGATAACACACACATGGCTTTCCTGCATATTAATGAAAGTACATAATCGTCCAGAAATACTGCGTTGCAGAGTAGTCAAGACTTGATGGGAAAATAAAGGAAAAATTCTCCAGTCTGGGATCAACCAGATATCACAAGCACGAAGCCGTTATACTCAACAACAAGCTATACAGGCACTCAGCTACCTCTAAAGTGTTCTTGGACCAATTAAGTCACTCGGTAACCCAAATGGCTGGATCTGATTCATAGATAGATAAATTAGGTTAGGTTTTCGGGACCTGGAAATCAGATGGCTCTGATTGCTCTCTGTTTAAACTGCCAACTGGGCTTAGAAATCCAAATCACAAATTGAAGGTGGTTTTGCTGTATCGGCGTTAGCTCGGTGGTTAGAACAACAAAATGGATGCTCGTGTTTTATGGATGGACCCCAGGTTGCGGAGCTTTTAATATTTAGCAATTAGATGAGTATTTCAATTTATTAATTATTGCTTGGCAACCACTTTTTTGGTAGACTCACTCCATTTACTCTGTTATTTGCTTATGAAGCCATTCATAGTTGATATAAGAATCTCTAGAGTGATTCTGAGCTCATTCAGAAGCTTAGCTAATTCCTTGCATCTTACATGAGTAGCACTGTACTCCTCTCTATGGAAGGTACCAGAATGATAATCAGGCGGCATAAGCAGCCGTAGAATTGCTGTACCATCTACATATATTCTCATTTACATATACAGAGGGTCATTTCTCTTTAACTCAGCCAATTTTGAACAACCCTCCCCGGCAATAGAATGCAAGCAAGCCTATGTAATTCAGGTGGTGTATCAGTGGGCGTTCCATAAATATTCCTTCAGGAAACGAGCGCAGAAAATTCACGGCATGTCTAGAAAAATTAATGATTTTTGGAAAGGATGCGTACGAGCGCTTTCCAAGGCGGGATTTAGTGCCCTATGCATTGTGCAATACGTGCAAGACGGAAGGAATTTCCTTATCGAAGGCTGCTGTTAACTCCATTCTGGCTGACACACGTAATGCGGGCGTTCCCGACATGTTCAACCATGAAAAGCTACCTCGGAAGAGACCCCACCCTAGCCGTTCACCTGACACAGTCAAAAAGATCAGGAAGATGGTTGCACTGGAAAGTTCCGCGACACAGAAGGCCATGGCTCAGAAGGCAGGAACATTTGCGTTAATGGTAAACCGCATAATTAAACGTAACTTATAAAGCCAGAATTCATGCTCTTAATGAACATCACGTCCGTGAACCAACTCCCGCAAAACCAACTCTCGCAAATTCTACGAAGGCTACTTTGCGGGCAAGAAATGGCGGTTTGTTGTCACGTTGGATGAAGCGTGGGCTTACCTCACAGATTGTGGTAAGGTTTGTGCAACTGCGAAAGGCCGGAGTAATTGGGTGCGCAAATGTCGTGAAAGTTTTCCGAAAGGCTTCATGATGGTGGCGGGGTCTGCTCAAAAAGACGGTTACAACTTCGTCGGATGGAGGAAAAACGCTAAGGTGAATGCAAATTACTACCAGGAAAACATTTTGAAACCTCTTTACACGAAGGAGGTCCCGGCGTTGTACGGAGAGGAGGGCAATAAAGTTTGTGTTCATCAAGATAAGACGTCCAGCCATACCGCACGCTCAACACAGAATTTCATGGTACTAATGGAAGAAGAGACCAGCATTCGTGTAAAAACCCTTCTCTGCTATCACTGTCAAGTCAACTGAAGCCTTTGGTGGCTTTGGCCTTCTCAAAAGGGGTTTCGGAAAACGTCGCCCCAAAACCATCGCTGGACTTTGGAGTGTGCAAGGAGGTATGGAACGAAATTCCTCTTGCCGTCTGGCAAAGGAGTCTGCACTTAATCAGAATCAGAGGAATACACTTTGAACTTAATCGGTGGTGAAGGGGCTTCACGTGAAGTGACAATCATCCAAAATCGGCTAAGTAAGGAGAAATGACCCTCCGCATTTTCGATAAATGTTAAAAGTACTTACCACGCTTCCACTGTCAGGGTCATAGAGCCTTTGAAGCAACTGGAAGCATGTGGACTTGCCGCAACCACTTCTCCCAACAAACGCGACAGTTTGCCCTTCTTCAACGACTAGATTGACGCCCTGGAGTATAGTGTCGTTAGGGCGGGAGGGATAAGAGAAACGGACATCTCTAAAGGTAATCTTTGTCTCGATATTATTTGGCTAAGAGAAAATGGAAAGAAATTTAAATTTCTATATTTCATTCAGTGAGGATACATCTTCAGTAGATCGATTAAAGAATATTTACCAAATGTAAACCAGATGCTGGATGGCTGTCAATGATTGGTTTACGTCTGATTGTCCTCAGTAATTTATAGGCTGCGAGAGAGGCCTTATTCCTTTCTGGACAATTAGCTAAGACCTGAGCCAGCTCCATTATGTTGATAATTAACATGGATATAATACTGTGAAAAAGACATTAACGCTTAATTGCTTTATACCTTCAGTTTGTTTTTTTTAAAACATATTAGTATATACTTACAGGTTGTAATCAAAGTACGAGGCCATTTCATAGTACATTAAGTAAGCACCATAGGTTAAAGCAACAGTGAAGCCAATAATCATAGAGCCATCGGTCAGGGCAGAAATCATTGATCGTAGATGGATTTGACGATCGAGAAAACTGTTTAAATATAAACGAGAGTGAAAATACTGTTAGACATTACGTAGGCACACCAGACAAGAAAATTATACCATGGAAAATCGCGTTAATCCTCTCCTTTATCAGACATAGATTTCACAAGTGTTCAAGATTTTAAATAAGATTCAAATCTATGGATGTTAGTGGTCATTCAACTGTGAGAGGCTATCTGAATGTTTGCGTAAATTCTCAAATACGACTGCACCACAGTTGCTTAGGATCACCAAATTCTCGCCCTGTAAGCACAAAATGTACTTTGGATATGAGATAAAGTTTCAAGCGAGATCTCGAAATCAATGATTGCGATCAATTCCATATGAAAATACCCTGGTAAAATGATCCGATACTTTGTTGATAGCTTGTCAACTCTTGTAAGTAGGCGATCATGTATGTCAAATTGCCTTTCGAGAGGAGAAGGAGAAGATTGACGTCATTGCTTGCGTCATACCCTTATTGATTATAAATTGAAACACGTTCATATACACTGAGTGGCCAGTTATTAGGAACACCCCTCTAATACTGTGTTGCGCCACCCCTAGCAGTTCTATCAGTACGAATTCGCCCAAACATGGATTCAATTATTCGCGGATGCAACAACTGGTCCCCATTAATGCTTATTGGATGGTGGTGGATCCATCCCTCGAATAACCCTTTCCAGCTCATTCCAAAGATGTTATATTGGGTTCAAATCCGGGAATTGTGGTGGCCAGAAGAGTAAGTTGAAATTATTATCGTGCTCCTGGAATCATTCCATGATAGTATGAGCTTTATGACACGGAGCTCAAGGGATGAACGTGGTCATCAACAATGTTCAGGTAGCCCTTACCATTAAGGCCTTATTCTACAGGTATCAGCGGACCAAAAGTATGCCACCAAAACATTCCCCAGACCATTACAGAGCCTCTACCAGCCTGAACGGTGGAAATCAGACAGGAGGGGTCCATCGCTTCGTGCTGTTGTTTCCAATTTCTCTGTCGGCTATCTGCATGGTGCAATAGGAAACGGGATTCATCCGACCAGCAGACCTTCTAGTCGTCGACGGTCCAGTGTTGGTGATCACGGGCTAATTGGAGACTTTTTTGCGGTTTTGGGTGGAGATCAAAGGTAACCGGACTGGCCGTCGGCTGTAGTAGCCCATCCTTGCCAATGTACTGTGTGTAGTGAATTCAGAGATGTTATTCTGCGGGGTGAGTCGACGAGTCGTGAAGTTTCTATTCGCACGAATAAGCATTCCCATCTGACGCTCACTCCTTGGATCGACGAGTTGTGCGTCCGTAGGTTTTTTGGTTGTTCGGGAAAAGCCTAGAAGACGTGTGTTTCGGAAATACTCAGTCCACCTCGCCGGGCATCAACTATCATCCTGCGTTCGAAGTCGCTCAGTTCCTTTGTTTTCCCCATTGTGACTGACCGTAGATAATATGTGTATTCTTGCTTTATATTGGTACCAACTGTCACGTGACCACCTGATATGTAGTAATCGCTATGCCAACGGTTTTGGTATTCATGTGTGTTCCTAATAAACTGGCCATTCATTGTATGTTTTGAACAGTTCGAAATATTGAATAGTGATACTTAGCCGTCTTTTGAATGCTTTCATGTAAATATGAGGATTGAGGCATAAGTCATGGAAGCTATTTTTTGTGAGAATTTGAGCTTGGGTGGAGAATTATAAAATATACAGATGAAAGGACAAGGAATGGACGAAATGTACAGCATATAAAAACACGCCAATATTTTCTTCTCATGTTTATTAAGGTAATTGACATAAACTTACAGCTTCCATGTTTCAGAATCATTACACACACATAACCGTTCTAAAGGGTCTCAAAGTAGTCCCTTGCAACGTTCACAACACGCTGAGAACGATGTGGGCTGTGCCGAATATCATCTGCTTCACCATTTCCCTCATCATGTTTTTAATCTGTTCATCCCCTGTTGCACAGCATTTGCAGTGTCCATTTTTTCTCCAAACTGTTTATCATGTAATGGTCCATTTACTTTCCGTATAAAGTCAAAATCACATGGAGAAAGGTCCAAAGAGTATGGTGCTCCAATTCTTCCCATCCACGGCGCCACAGTAGCCGCCTTACACACTCTTGTAACGGCGTCATCAGGAAATTCCTGTCGTAATCTGCTGTCACTGTTCTGCCATGTGGAACGAAGTGACACATAATCACTCCCCTGACATCATACACGACCATAACCTTTAACTTAACGGGAGGAAGGATTCTTACGGAATTGCCTTTGCGGACTGACGTTTGAGCTCTGGTTCGTATACCCTAGCCCAAAAATCATCGATAGTGAGGATTCGTTGCGTCTAATTTTTTTGCCTGGTGCGCTTATTTTAAGAACAATGACGAAAAAGCATTTAATTTAAGTTCCTACCTCATAGGATCGCCGACAGCTTCATTGTATCGTTGGCACATGACATCTTCGATGTGAAGGGATATAACTGTTTTCATGTTTTTTATCGATTCTACGGCTAACTGAGAATACAAATTTATTAAGATTAAAGCAAAAGCTTTGCTTAAAGGTTTTTAGAAATAAATATACCGCAAGAGTTATACATACATTGTTGGCTCTTTCTTCGCTCTTCTGAAGCACCAGGAAGCCTCCACGGTTGATTCGGACGTTTAAGTAGTTGTTAACGAAATTGGAAACTGAGATGACAGATGTGACTAAAGCTAGTCTCCAGTTCTTTGCTATACTAATCGATACGAGTAGAACTGTACCCACGATTGTGTATGTCCATGTTCCCACTATTGTGCCAGCAATCTAAGGTTTAGAATTGAATGCAATTTATGTTATAAATGATTTTGTCTGTGTATTGTTCATGAACCGAAGAAATTTAATTATGATGACTTACGTATTTAGCATTCTCAGCTTCAAATGTCAATAAGGACACTAAATTGGTTACGCTGTTTTTAGGGTCGTCAAACCATCCAATTTCCTGAAGAGAAAACGAATCAGAAGAAAAGATTATCAAAGATCTAGTAAAAAGAAAATGATATTATAATCATGGAAGCTGTTCATATGCAATGGTACTGAAATGTAGTAAGCGCAACGGTCATTATCTTGCATAATACATTTAGTGGATAAAACTTCATCATCGCATGAGGAAGATGGAACATACTAATGCCTAAGTAGTAACAGCCCTAAACAGGAGGGCGACTGTATCTATTAAATCACCGGGCAATTTTGCATAATGAAATTGCACAAGTGCATAATGCGGGTGGCCCAGGACAAGTGCACAGGATTCTGGTACAGAGTGTCCCAAAAATCTCTCCACTGGAAAAATGGTTCAACCTTAATTTTCATAAAATCTTCAACCTGTCATCTTTATTATAACAGAATAGAGTAATCTCAATAATTGCTATGCCCCGCACACTATTTCAATACACAAATGGCACTATTGAAAATAAGCAACGTGGAAATTTGTGGTGCTCCAAAAGCCAAAGATGAAAAACTGGCTGTGGTGGTTCTGTCGGGGAAATCGACGTGCTAGAGTGGACCAAGGACACTTTAGCGAACGCTGCTGGATATGGGGCTCTGCTGCAAACGAATGCTGACTAGCGGTCGCTTGATTGAAACTTGTTCGTAATGCGAAATTCCACTCGCACTGCAAGACAAAAAAATCCCCCAAGACCAGCACCACTTAGACAGAAGGCCTGCGCACAGAAACGTCATACATTGTTGCATCATCATCAAATGGTTAAATTTAGGGCTTATTATTGGTAGAAATACGATTAACAATAGCCGCTTTTGTGTGATGTAACAATGTATGACGTTTCTGTGCGCAGGCCTTCTGTCTAGGTGGTGTTGCCAAGACTCGCACAGGGTGTTGCAGATAACTACAGGGCAGTATAACGGGAAGCCTACCCATTCGATTGGCAAAATGGAGGGCGATGAAGGTGGCCTGCAGCAGCCAGCAGTTTCCACCGTCGGGGAGGGGGGGTGAACGTCAAAACTGTCATTTTTGTGATAAAATTACCCAGTTATCATTTGATGTCGAGCCTGCCCCTGCAATCGAGCGGGTAGGCTACCCGTTATACTGCCCTGTAGTTATCTGCAACATCCTGTATAGCAAATTATCGTACAATGGTACAATCGTACTGCGAGGTTCTACTGTATTTCGGGAATGGTTGGAGGGACATAGGTGCTGACCTATGCTATCGACTGTGCATCGGCGGAAGAGGCTGGACTTATCTCGGCAATACCGACACTGGATATCTACTGGTTGGCAACAAGCTGGCGGATGCAACGTTATAATCTGGAGAATGATTTCGTGGCATTCTCCAAGTGCACTCACTCATCATTGTGGATGACAATATGAATCGATTTAAGTACGCATCCATCCTTGCTGACCATGTACATCCATACTTGGACATTGTTTTTCCTGGGCATGATGGAATCTTCCAGCACGACAATGCTGTATCTTCCATCTCATACAACTGGATTTTTACGTGAGAGGTTAGAAGAGCACTAGGAAGACTTTATTATACAGGGCGATTATAATTAAAGTTACGATTTTGAAAATCGATAATTTGAAAACTGCTCATCAGAAGACCTGATATTTTCGCAGAACAATCGTGATGCAATGGAATTTTGTTTGGCGAAGGGAAAAAAAAATAGTTCCAAAATCTGCCGATAGATGGCGCTGGCAGGGTTCACATCCATTGCATCAGTACAGATTCCCTCCGATCTGTTGTGGAGCATGCCATTTTGCGCTTCCAATTAGTAGCGGAACAAGGCGGAGGACATAGCGAACAACTTCTGCCTTAATCATCAGTAATATGTTTGTTCCAGGAAGCTCTGTTTTTTTTGGCTGTAAACACGTATTCTTGTCTTTTTGCTAATAAATTTTTCGTAAACCTCTGAACTCTATTGTTTCCTTTTGGCTAACAACATTACTATGTTTCACGAATCCATGTTTGGTTTTTCCCCTGACATTACCCTGCCAGCGCCATCTATCGGCAGATTTTGGAACTATTTTTTTTTTTACTTCGTCAAACAAAATTCCATTGCCTCACGATTGTTCTGCTAAAATATCAGGTCATTGTGACGAGTAGTTTTCAAATTATCGATTTTTGAAATCGTAACTTTAATTATAATCACCCTGTACTTGCCTGGGCCCCAAATTTCCCGGACTTAAATGCAATCGAGCATCTATGGGACCACCTCGATCGGGTTATTCGCTTCATCTCGCCTCCTCCAACAGCTATCAACTGAACACTTTCAGCATGGCTCAATTTCCGTGTGAACACTTTCCAGCACTTCATTGAGTCTCTTCCAGCCCGTCTACCCGTTTTTAGAGGAACACATGGTTGTTATTCCGGATAATAACAGGTGGTCACATTAATGTGGCTCGACTGTTTATATAAAAAGAGCAAGTTTTGCTTACCTGATGTAATACGGAATCTAATGCTTTTTGTCTGACACGAAATAGTAAATTCTCTTCAGCTCGAGAGTAGCTCCAGGCCTATGAAGAAATTAAGTGTATACTGTAAGTGTGTACTATAAGAAATCTTTTATTGAAAATATTTAGCAAAATTCATAAGAATTACTAACTTTAAGTGAAAATGCAATAAATGCAATGAACCCGACAACAGTGAAAAGGCATGGAAAGATAATTGTCTTTGGTAGATCATGGAAATCCTTCACTACTATCATCTGGAATTAAGTGAAAATGGTGCGAAATTTAATTTAATATACGAGGACACTGCCTTATTATCAGCATTGATTCAAACAACAACTCACATTGGCTATTGATGAAAATATATAGCATCGAGCACTGTGATATATTCCTGTGATTATATCGAAAAACAAAGCGCATAAGATAAAACCCCAATCGTCTTTGCTGTAGTAGAGAATCTTCCAGAAAGCCTTCTTGATTTCGGATTGTTCTGCCTAGAAAGCACATAAAAACGGAAAGAGGATTATTGGGATTCTAGAATATCTTTAAGATGTTGGCAGTAGCTGTAGCTTGATATTGTGCTTGATATTCTTGAATTTTTATGCCTTTTCATTGTCCATGCTTGATTCGATATATTCTGGATATTCGACATCAGAATCATCGTCCTCGTCTTCGTCCATTTCTGATCCCTGTATGTTATAGTCATCTGATTCATCATCGGTGTAAAGAGTTTCTTCCTCATCAGCTGTTAATAATTATAAATTTAAAGTTAAACTTGACTGGACATTCTTGAAAGGGTCTCGATAATAAAAGATTTGTTAGATTTGACACTCACAAAAAGAGATAAAGTGTGTTTCAACTTTATACGGACATTCAACAAAAACAAAAGTGAAATACTAGGTAACCACAAAAGTTCTTGCCGTTTTTATGTTGCCATAAAAGGAAGTGCTAGAAGATATTGCAGTGTGGTCCAAAATATGTCAGAGAGAGCAGGAAGGTTAGCCTCTATAAATACAGGGCTGTTGGGCATTCACATCAATCACATCTCATGCAGAAGTGAAGACAAATGGAGGTATCGAAGGAGATGGTTAGGTGTTGTTTGCTTTATGACTTCAAGGTGGGCTTGTCAGCAGCAGTATCAAGTCGCCGAATGTGTGTTGCGTTTCAGGTTGATGCTGTGAATGAACGCATCGCAAGGCATTGGTTCCAGAAATTCAGGTCGGGAGAATTTGCCATTTCTGATGAACCACGTAGTCTAGTATGTCTGGTGGACTAGACGCCAAATGGTTCACTACGAGCTGCTATCAACTTGCCAAATCATCACTGGAGACCTGTACTCCCAGCAGTTGGAACGTGTGCAGCAGGCATTGTAGCAGAAGGAGCCAGCATTGGTGAATCGCGAAGGGGTATTCTTCCTTCATGACAATGCCTGGCCACATGTGGCGCGGATGGCCAGGGAAACCATAGAGCGGCTTGGCTGGGAAACTTTGTGTCATCCACCTTACTCAGCAGATCTTGCTCCAACGGATTATCACCTTTTCCATTCTCTGGACAACGATTTTCGTGGAAAATTCTACACCAATGATGCAGACCTGGCAGAAAGGCACTCACGGACTTCTTTGATCAATTACAGCCAGGGAATTGATCAACTGGAGACACGTTGGCAGAAGGTGCTAGATGCCAATGGGCATTACTTTGGAGACTAGCAATACGCTACTTTTTGTGTACATCCGGAATTAAAAACGGCAAGAATTTTTGTGGTTACCTAGTAGTTTAGTTACCAAACAATGAAATAAATTGGAACTAAATAAAACATTTTAAACATTTTTTGTGTAAAAAAACAAAAGTTACTTTTAAGCGGAAATGATAACGAATTACTCTTTTGTATTCAAAATTATGGAAATGAGTGTTTCAGATTTATACGGACAGATCTATTTTTTCAAGGAAAACTGAGTGTAAATGTCACCAAACATCCTTGAATATATTTATACGTATATACTCCACACGTTATTTCAACCTATTTGAAACATGGGCAGGAGTACAAATTTAACAGAATACTAATAGAGGAAAGTCCACAATTAGTTAGTGTAAACCATAAAAACCGTTAGTGTAAAATGAACCCATTCTAGAAAAGAAGTAAGCAAAGCGGGGGAAGCGGGGGGATGGAAGTGGAGTGGAGGGAGAGGGGGGGGCGCGGAGGGTGGGGAGAACTTGGTTTCTTTGATTTCATCAATAATCTCAAAGACTGCGGTGCGAAAGCTTCCACGAGTACACGAGTGGAGTAACATGGAAAACTTCATAGTTTGTTAGAAGAAATCAAATCTCGTAGAGAAATTCGAAATCAACACAAATATAATACATAAATGGTCAATCAAATTTTTTTTAACAAATTTCTGTAATATATTGATGATCTGTATATTTAGTAATGAGAATTAGCTTAAAATATTACTCACTGGATTCCGTAACTTGACCATTTTCCTGTGGAGAAAAGAAAATGTGCAAAGATAAGAAATGGAGGTTATTCTCATAACAAATATGTTGGTACCCAGCATTATAAAAATATTACAAAAAAATGAAGGGTGCCCATTTTGGATTCTCAGAATGATGTCTCAGAAATAATTTTACAACTTTAATAACATAAATTTCCAAATATTTTGACGACTCATAAGTTAAATAGACATCGTTAGTTCGTTTTCAGGAAAATTCATATATTTCATGTTAACGTTTCAGGACTTTTGTGCAGTGATATACAGTGCCTTGCCAAAAGGACTCAAACGTCCCTCTTCTTGTACCTAAAACGATCCAAGTGGCCGGCCGCTTGTGCATCCGTGTAGGCGCACATGTATATTCAGTATCAGTTCAGTTGGGTTTCAATCCGGATTCCGGGCAGCTGCATCGTGTCATCCTTTCTTTCCGGTGTATTGTAAAAAATTCTGCCGTCGCCCCAGGAAGGTAATTTTCCAACATCTCTTGGTACCTGGAGGCATAAATTCGCATGTCAACACCAGTTAAGGATTCGATGCATGCTCCACAGAACGTGGCCGATACAATCAGAGTCCTTCACTATAACACAAAGCAGTTTTGATCTTATTTCTCTTTTGGGGATCGCATTGGCCGTCAGAAAGGCGGAGAGTGAAGCGACTTTCATCAATCCACATAAGCTTGCCCATTCATGACCAGTCCGAATGGCGATGCTCTTTAGAACATTGCAGACGACGAAGAGTTTCACTTCCAGAGAATCTCATCTCATTAAGGAAACGTTGCACTGTGCGAAGTGATGGGCCATTAACTACAGCTCATGTGCAAAAGCAGTAGTGATGTTCTGAAGAGTGCTTTTCTAATTATTCAGCACCACACAATGAAGAAGCATGCTGGCCTCTCTAAGACGTTGGTTACTCGGAACATTTTAATACCGTTATTTCAACTTTTTGTTCTTATTTTTGTACATTGGATCAATGATGCCTGGTTTATCTAAACACTAAAGTTTGTTTCTTTATATTATGTGCAGTTGATGGATCATTATGTTAAAAACGAATCATACGGACTATCAACCAACTATATATTTCAAACGAATAAGTTTCCAGATACTAACACAGATGTAAAACCCTTTTCGGGCACATGTCCACTGTATGCAAATTGAAAGTCCACTCTAAGACACCCTTCACCTTTTATATTTAAATGCAACTTACATTTTCACACGTTAACATCTGAGCTAGTAAGAGTTGCTTGTAAACTCCATTTGGTTTATCGGTGAGTTCTTCATGAGTTCCTTGCTCCACCACTTTTCCGCCTTTTATAGCGACGATGCGATCAGATTTTCGAATTGTTGACAACCTGTGGGCGATTACAATCGTTGTCCTTCCACTACGAGCCTTAAGATAGAGTTAAAAGAATTATAGATTGATTTGCTTTATAAAGGAAAGCGTTATCTCTAGTCTTTGCAATTACCTTATCCAGAGATTCTTGAACGATAACTTCGCTTTCGTTGTCTAGCGCAGAAGTCGCTTCATCCAACAGGAGAATGGATGGATTGCGCACAAGTGCACGGGCAATGGCGATCCTTTGGCGTTCTCCTCCGCTCATCTGACCTCCGTGTTCTCCAACCAAAGTGTCATATTGCTAAAGAAGGAGACCAAATAAGCAATTTGACTATGGATGAGATATATGGATGGCTGTATCTCAGAATATATGATTTTCACTGTATGAGTAACTTCAAGTGCTGTCTAGGCTTTTTACCCTCCCAAGAGATCATGGATGTGTTAATACACACTTAAATGATATTGGTGATCAGTAAAATATTCTTGAGATATTACTAACCTGAGGTAGTTTCATGATGAAGTCATGGGCGTTGGCGTCTTTGGCGGCGCGTATAACGTCTTCATTGGTGGCGCTTCCGTTTCCAAAGCGAATGTTTTCTCGAATCGTTGTGTTGAACAGTGCTGGCTCCTGGCTGACAACACCGATGTTGCGACGGAACCAGCCGATGTTGAACTCTTGAAGGTTGG